>VZRH01001689.1:756798-775068 GCA_013397555.1 Urocynchramus pylzowi | reverse complement strand
ACCAAAAAAACCCAAACAAAAAACCAACCAACCAAAAAAAAAAAAAGTTATCATTATTAGTTTTAAAGAGTAGTCATCATGTCTTGGTAGGTGATAATTCCCTGAGTGGGCATTGCATAGAAATTTTAGCAAAAGAAAAGCAAAAATATAACAATTAATTCTAAATGTATGTGAAAATACAAAGAAAAAGAAAAACCCTCTTAAAATCCTTGCAACTTGGTGCAAAGATTTGATGAATTATGCTGAGCTCTTTGAATGCAGTACTTTGTGAAAAAATCACCAGAGATGCTAATTATTGTGAGAGATGTAGCTCTCAACTGTTGCTCTTGGGAAAATCTGTAACATTTGTGACGTGCAGATGTCACCATATTCTTGTCTTCTGGTGCAGAAGAAAAGAAACCCATTGTCTCTGGGATGTTTGTACGGGTACAGAGATGAGAACAGTAAGAGACCAAGTGTCATGCAGTTTCCTGCCCTGGTGTATCATTACTCTCAGACATTATAAAATCTATGTCTCACCTTTACAATTCATCACTCTTTCAAAGTTGTGGAATTGAGTGATTCTCTATGTACAGGTACTAAAAAAACCCAATGCAGTTAGTCATTTACATCAGCTATGTAAATTTTAGTTGAACAATTTAAATTTGAAAAGGAATCGTGACTACAGAGATAATGTATTTAGACTGCTTTTGCCCATGTAAGAATACTATTTATGCTGTACTGTATTTCCATATACTGTTTTATTTGTAAAGTTAAACATTTATGTCCTTTATTGATATAATCATTTCTTGTCTTTGGAGAATTAGTGAGCACTGATCAATAGTTTGGAGGTTAATCAGTACTTTACTTCTTTACTCCAGTTAAATTTAGTTCAATTAAACAGAATTGATGCTAATTACTGTCCTGATTGAGCAGTGGTTATTACCATATTACCATTCACTATCAGAAAGCTAAATCAGTTCCCCAAGAGGCAGTTCAATAGAGCAGTTACAGTGACACAGCGTGCCCCAATTAAACCGTCTATATTGTGATAACATATTCACATAGAAATTTTCATTCTGATACAAAATAGAAACTTGTATTATTTTCAAGACTAGACAGCGTATAGCCAAGACACAGATGAGTGAACACCAGTTTAAAGATGGAAAAATGTATCAATTGCACCCATGAATATAAAGACATGGTTATTTCAAGGTTCAGTTCAATAATAAACAAGGAAACCTCTGCTCACCTTGTGGAGGAAAAATTGAGAAACAGTCTTTTCTGAAGCATTTAAAAATATAGTTTTTGCAAGCTGTTTCACATACAGACTATGTTCTAGTCCTTTTCCTCTTCTTCCCCATATTCCTTCTCTCTGTTTAGGGGCTGAAGGGTACATGTAGGTGCTGGGATTGAATTTGTGCATGAGCAGTCATTTGTGCTACACTTTTAACTAAATGGGTAACAGATCTAACTAAATGGGGTAACAGTTCAATACTTCTTAACACTGTGACCATATTTACTTTTTAATTAAAAAAAAAAAAAACAACAACATAAAAGTGCATACAGAAGTGTTAAAAAAATAATTATATCACAATAGTATTTGCTGAATTATTTATTTCATTTTGTTGCTTTTCTCCCAACACCCACCTTTTTTGAAGGAAATCCAAGCATCTGTAATAGCTAACAGTGATAAGGGAGCAACACTTTATGTTTTCAAGCTGGGTAGAAACATTAAATAATTAATCCTTGTATGACTGTCTCTTCTCTCTTAAGCTAGAAAAGTACAATTATTCAGTGTGTTTGTATTCATTGTGTCAGATCATCTGGTGAATACAGCTCTGCCTATCCAAATGTATATGCTTAAAGTGAGATTCATTTATCAGTTCAGCACAAAGCCTATACATAAGAAGATGAAAATATTCTTCTTCTTCCTATGATAGCTCTCTCAAAAGTAATGCTGTCCTAAGAGACCTTCTCCTCTACTTTCTTTGGATCAAAACTTTTTATCTTTCAATATTTATGAAATATATATTATATAAGAGTACTGTGCTGATATGTGTGTGGCAGGGGGGAATGTTTGATTTGGTTCAGTTTTTCCCTAACTCAGTTTAAATCTTTCACATTCAATATTATCTTTTGCAACAACTATTATTTAAGTTTTGGGTTTTCTATAACTTGCCAGGCAATAAGTTACAGCAGAGTTTATCTGAGTTTACTAGTTATGATTCTTATGGGCAGACAAAGAAGGTAGCTGTGTGCCCTTGGTCAGCCTTCTTCCCCATACCTTTTCTTCAGGGTTAGAGAAATCATGGAAACCAAAAAAAATAAGAAAGACACCCACACCTTAAAATCATCTTACCCCCATTCCTCTCTTCTTCCCAGGCTTTTCTCCCAGTTTTCTCTATTTCCTCCCCACTAGAGATGCAGCAGGACAGAGCACAGGGGCTAAGATCAGCTCATCACATGTCTGCCATTCCTTCTTCCTCAGGAAGACTCACACTCTTACCCTGCTCCACCATGGGATCCCTTCCATGAGGGATGAAAACAAGGATGTTGGTTCTGATTTGCTCAGGTGCTGGAGGTAAACATCTTTCAGGCTTTGCAATCACAGAGACAAGACAAAGAGAAGAACAGGTAATAATTTGTTGCTATTTCACTTAGAAAATGTAGTTTTTAAATTCTGTAAATATTTAAATCAAATCTAAAATTAATTTTGTACAAATACATTGATGTGGGACAAAATACGGAATGTAAAATACAATTCTAAGAAAAGCCGATGGTCAGATTTATACAAAAATGCTTTCTAATTTTTTCTCCAATTCCATTTATACCCACCATGTTTCATATATATTTTTGGTAAATTTCCAATGTTCTCAAAGTATTTTGGCTTTTATTTTTAATATATTTTGTTTTCAGATTGTTTAGATAAAAAAAAATTTGAATATTTATATATATATAGGAAGTGTTGCAGTTATGCATACATAAAGATGCCAAGTACTTAATTTAGGGAATGTATTCATGTTGAGAAATGAGCAACACAGGATTGTTGGATAAGCAGAATGAATGCAGGCTCTCTCAAAAGATTTTCATAATTCACGTAATCTTATAATAAGCATTAGTTCCTTTAGAGGCTTAATTTTATCACAAGCAACTTCTGAACATTTGGAAGTGCACAGAGCAACAAACTCTAGTCAGAATTCTTCTCTGATATTTGAGTATTTTAATTAATTATTATAAACCTGCAGGAGCTTGATGGATTTATAAGAAAAATATGTGCCTTTAATGTGGCACCTACACCCCTCTGGGATTGTTCTTGTGAATAAATCTTTTTATTGTCAAGATTTACTTTCTTGAGTAACTGTAATGATCTGCTGGTTTCTGAAATTATTTTTTTTCTCCTACCACCACCCATTTTGTCTATTTAGGAAATACTCATGGCTGATAAAGGCATGTTAAGATAGTACTTTATCAAAAAAATAAAAAGAATTGAAGCTGGTTAATATTAAGCTGTGTAATTAAAAGTTATTAGTACTTGTGGTTTTGATGCATTATTGTTCTTATATTGGAATCACTATACATGCATTATTATTGTTCATTATGAGAGCAATTAGGCATGGGGGAACACATATTTGTATATACATGTGTCTTTAGCACTTGGCAAAGTTACTGAACTACATTTACTGGTTATGATGGTTTAAGTGCATAGTTCTTTATCCTAATCCAATGTAATAAAGTAATAATTCACTTGTTTACAGAGAAAATGTAACAAATACAGGAAAACCGCCTAATAATGGTGAGCAAGCAGATATGACAGATATTTTTTGCCCCCCAATGGTGTATTGTCTTCTTTTGTTACCCTATAATGGTTCTAAAATTCTTCAAGGGCTCCTCAGTAGTTTTCTGGTATAGAGGAGAGATCCATATTGGCAGGAGACTGATTAAGGCATTCTGCAGTCTAGAGGTTATGAATAGGAAGAACTGCTGAGATAAATTGGAAGAGCTGATGGTGATGTTCTGATTTATGTGGGGACTGCAATAGACTTCAGAATCTCTCAGAGTAGAAGAATAAGGCAGCTCTGAATCTATTCTGCTTCTATATTAGTATTTTTCATTTATTTGTTTGTTTGTTTGTTTTCATTTTGGTTTTGCTTTTTTTTTTTTNTTTTTTTTTGGGGGGGGGGGGTTGACTTGTTTGGTTTGTGGGTATAAATACCAAAATGTCAGTGAAAAATTTATGCATCATTTTGTTTTCTAGAATAACATATTTTGTCATCATCCTCATGGCCCTGGTTAGCTCCACAAATAAGTAATAATGCAGTAGGTGCATCTATATTTTCTACAGCAGGGGGTTTAATTTCTGGATAAAGTAATAATCAACTGTTTTCTCAGCTAACATATTGATTATATCATGCCTTTAAATGCATATTTAATTTCAAGAGCATCCTAAATCTATTAAGCATGTGCTTATTTTTCATTAACTAAGATAAGCTTTTCATGTGGTTTTAGTTTATTGCAATATTTATAAGGTTTCAGCAATATCCCAGTGATGTGAGTGAGCACCTCAAAGAAATATGCCTACAAATGCAAACTTTCAATAAGAAAAATAAACTTTCAAGAAAAATAAAAGAAGCAGATGATTCAATCTAATTGCTCCTTAGTTTTGCTGGGCACATAGTTCACTTATAAACATCAGCACCATGAGGCTCCCCACTGGTCAAAAAGCTGTAGGTTTTACCATTTTGAATTATATGCATTTTGTCAAATCAGCGTACTTACTCCATCTGTGGCTTTACACCTCTTGGGGCAACAGATGAAAACAGATGTAATTTTTGAAGTTTTTATTATTTCCACTAACATTGGCTAACATAATTTTTTAAACTTGAAGACTGTTTGCAAAAAAAGGTACTCAAGTATTAGATCTTGAGAACAATAGCCCAACTTTAGTAATTTTGTGCTCTTGTAATAACACAAGCCTTCTACTCTCTAGTAGCAGTGGAATGAAAAAGTCTCCTGTTCACATTCCTTCATTTTGTTGAGAAATCTGAGACAATATTTGAAATCACTGCAGCATGCACTGAAGAACATCTATGAGCTGAAGCATCAGCACAAACAGTTTAACTACACTGACATTAAAGGACTAGCAAAATAGCTTCCCTACTTGAAATTATTAAATGTATTAGTCAATACATGCCAAGGCTATGGCATTCTGAAGCTATATAGACTACTCCTCTGAAATATTTTGGATGGGATTCAGAAAAAATAATCATATGTAAAACAAAGTACCTAGAAAACACATCTTTAGGGTAGGAAATTCCTTCTGTATTTTGTATTTCTTTTCATTTGCTTAAAATAAACAGTAGGACCATATGATAATGGTACACTTATGTGACTTTTTATTTTTTCTTGAAGTAATCTCCAAAAATAGAGCAGCAGGGGCCAGGGGCTTTCTGAGGGCTAGGAGTAGTGAGGAAACCCCCAGGGCCACAGAGGGGACTCACTCCACTGTCTTGCACCAGGGGCAGCCCCAGCCCTAGCCATTGGGCAGCTCCCTGGGATTGGGGATAGACCTGGTGTAAAAAGGAGTAAGAATGACATTGGAGGACAGTAAACTTTAATCCAATTTAATGTCCCAGACCACACCAGGGGGGTGAAATAGATCCTAAAGCTTAATGCAGATGGCCCAGGACCCTAAACTTTAATCAGAGCATATCTGTCACAAGACAGCTTCTGACAAGCTTCTGACAATATTCTGACAGATATATTCTGACAAATATATCCACAAAATACCATATTTTTAAGAAGCTTCCACAGCAACCATTCTGTGAGGGAAAGCTTTCCATCTGCAGATAGACTTCATCCACCATAATTTTGAAAGCATAAAGTACATTCAAATACACAGTGATTATTAAGCTATGAAAAAAATGTAACTTTGTATAAGTATAAAGCTATTCCAGTGTCTATGCATGGAGACTAAGCTTTGACAGGTCAATGTGAACTGCATTTGTTATAAAAATTATAGTACTTTAAGATTGTCTAAAAATATACACTAGCTGACAATTTGAGTTGGGAATTTATCGGTATTGCAGCAATCTTGGAGACTGCTGCAATTCTAATACACTGAGCTGTTACAAGATTTATTTAGACTCAATGGTAAGGAAATGACTAATAGCTTAAGAAACTCTTACAAAAAGGAGGGTGACAGAGAGCCATAAATGTTCATCCAGATTCATTAAAAGATCTTTGAAAACATAAATTTAAGAGGTTTAATTATAAAAACTTTAAAGTTTAAAAATCTCCATCCACTAAGGGGAGTGAAAGGAAGTTCTGAGTATGATGTTTAATATGCTCAGGGTACCCCAAAAACGTGAGCACCTTATATGCTGCAATTTACAATTTCATTAGAGTTGTTGTATTAGAAAAATATCTCCATTGATTTGATGGCTCTTTAATCCAGTTTCTGACAGTCAGTGGAAGCTATACTAATGCAATTGCAACTGAGTATATATAGATATTGAAAACCAGGGCTGAAATGTTACTCCATCAAATTGTAAAACATACAAGTGTCACATTACAGTGCTGTAAACATACATTTTAATTGGTCCTTACTTGTTCTTTTATTACTCTGAAAGCAAAGCAAGCAGAACCAGAGTGTAAATTATTTAGCTGAAGTGAGAAGGGTCCTAACATATGCACATAGTCCTAAAAATTTTTATGATCAAAATCTGAATGTTGGATACCTGGTGCCTATTAGTGACTTATGTCAAGTGATTGTGGGTTTTGTATGTTTTAGTTATCTTTTTGTATTATATGTCTTGGAAGAGTGATTCTATCCACTTTGGTTCACATGCTTCTCATTCCTCTTTGCTCTTTGTCCCCTTCTATTTGCAAACCTTATGGGTGTGTTTCGTGATATGAAATGATGCATGTTTCAAATCACAAAACATGTTGATTTGGGATTGGATAGCATTACTCTTGGCAAAGTAAGTAATTCCAGTAGAATAGAGCATGTCAAATCACCAAGTGATTATTAAACATTGCTGAAAATAAAACACCTCTATAGATCACTAAGTGTAGAAAGAGATGATTAAAATCAAAGTGATGGTGAAGTATGCTTATTTCAGTTTGACTGCCTTAATTATATATATATATATATATATTTGACTAAAGCCTCACCTGAGATTTTTCTCTTTGTTGTCTATTCAGCCTTGATGAGGCCACATCTGAAGTGCTGTGTCCAGTTCTGAGCTCCTTAGTACAAGAGGGACACGGGGCTCCTGGAGTGGGTCCAGTAGAGGGCAACAAAGATGATCGGGCAGCTGGAGCATCTCTCTGATGAGGGTGGGCTAAGGGAGCCAGGTCTGTTCAGCCTTGAGAAGAGATGGCTGAGAGGGGACCACATCCTTGGACATAATTACCTGAAGGGAGGTTGTCAAGAGGATGAAGCCAGGCTCTTCTCTTCGGTGCCAGGCAGTAGGACAAGAGGCAACAGGCAGAAACAGAGGCACAGGAAGTTCCATCTGAACATGAGAAGGAACTTCTTTACTGTGTGAGTCACCATGCACTGGAACAGATTGCTCTGAGAGGTTTTGGAGTCTCTCTCAGTGGAAATACTCAAGAAACACCTGGGTGCAATCCTGTGCAGTGTGCTCTAGGATGACACTGCTTGAGCAGGTAGGTTGGATGACAAGGCCCACTTTGTTCCCTTCTAACCCTCCCTATTCTGTGATTCTCTGATTCTGCAATTCTGTGATTCTGTGTCCATATGCAGCAGAACCAGGGCACAGACACTGGGCCTCTTAAGGGACCCCAAGTGGTTTGTGGCCACTTCTCTTCCCTGGGATCAATTCAAGCTACAGAGTCACTTCAGCCTATTATAATGTTAATTGGGGATTATTTAATCCTAGTCTAGAAGCAGGAAAAACACCAGTAAAACTGTCATCCCAGCCTAGCAGTTGAAGATAAAACAAAAAAGAATGAAAGGGGAAGCTGAACAATATATTCAAATATAACTTAGTTTCACACTTTTAAATGAAAGCAATTTGCCAATAATTATTGTAGGTTTTTTTATTCCTGACAATTTTAAATGGTGATTGAATACTTTGCTTATGCTGTCTAGTTTAAATATGATTTAGTTGAAGTAATTCCTGTGCCTTTTGTTAGACAGGCAACTAGACAGACCAAGTAGGTCCTCTCCAGTATATCTCTCTTTAGCCTATTTCTCTTTCTGAAAGGAGGAGTGTCCTTGAATAGGCAAGAGCTGCTTGTGGAGAAAATGCTATAGAGGGACAAAGACATTTGAGATAATTTACTCTGTCAATCACAAGCTAATAGAAATCGTTCCCATCTGTTACTGTAACAAAGATGAACTATGTGCTTGTCTACTGAGGCTGGATAGAAAGACAAGAGCCTGCTCCTCCTGGAGGAAAGTTGATCACCACGGTGATATTTACCCTGAAAATTGTGCTTTATCACTAGAGCTGAATTATTAAGCTTCACCTATAGGCAGGATTTATGAGTTTTACACCTGGCAGTATTGCACAGCTTCCAGGCAAAATCTGATTCTTAGTGTGCATCCTTAAAAGTTACATCATATACCTCTGAGAAAATTTACATCCCAAATAATGAGAAAGATGAAGAGAAAAACTAAAAGCTTTTCACTGCCTATGTTTCCAGACTGTCCTTACCCGTAAAAAGATTCACAAGATCAAATTAACTCTATGAACTAGTTAGTATTTCAGAAATCTGTGTCATTAAAAAAACCCACCAAACCATCACTTTATACATGATATAAAAACCTCAATTCAGCTGCATAGAGAAGGAAAATTCAATTCCTCATTGAGAGGATTTTCCATCCCTCTCTCCACCCCAAGTTGGAATAAAACCCAAATACTTCATATCTCTGTAGGAAAAGGCTTTTACCACCAGTACCCAAAACCCTAGCAGATCTCTTCAAGAAAGTCACATTCTTGAAGCCCATGTTCTGAAGTAGACCCTTGGACAATACAGCATTAATTCACAAGACTTTGAAACCATGTAGGATTTGCTATAAAGTTCTGTGAAACTGAATGCATCTGATTTGTTGAATTGATAAATGGCAAAAAATAAAAACGGTGCTTGCTCCTTTAAAAGACAAAAGACAACTACAAATTTTGTTGAAATCAACAGAAGGACTTGAAAATATTCACTATAAATGTCTGTAGTATGTGGCTTTAGTATTTGTAAACTCCTGCTGTGGGTTTTGTCTTTAATGATATCCAGCAGGCAAAATATTAACACAGAAATAAATTAGATAAAGATGTTCTTGTGTAATTTCTATTCAAATTACATGGAAATCTGATTGCCCTTGGAATATGCATCTGCTGAGACAAAACCACCCTCATATTTATGGTTTTTAAGACTGCAAGTCCAACAAATCACAGAGTGATTCATTACAAAACTATCTTCAACTGAAAAGCTTTGATAATTTATTAAGCAAACCACTTACTTGACTTTTTTCCACATACGTCAGGAGAATAAACCAAATTTTTTAATCTATGCTGATATTTTAGGTACAACAATTACAGCACACAGACTCAGTGGCTTTGTTCACCTGGAATTCCTGTAGAACAGTCCTTTGCTGAGAAAATTTAACACGTATTTTTTCTTTGCTATTTTTTTAATGAGAGTATGAGGCCTGGATTTGGTGGGGGTGAAAGGGCTTGTTGTTAGGTGGTTATTTTTTTCTCTCTTTCCTCCTGCTTCCATGGAGATTAGTAATTCTATACAGCACTAAATCACTGTACTCAAGTTGAACCTTACAGTAGTGAATAAATAATAAAAAATTGCACACGAAGGTAGTAAAAATGTAGTTTCACTATTTTGTGAAGCTTCCTGCTACACTAGGAGCATAAGTAAATATAATTTTGGTGTCCTTATCTCCATATTACACACAAGTTGAGGGTTTGTCAATATTCTTCTAGGCTCTTTTGAACATTTATCAGTCAGCATTGGCAGCTGTGACAGGATGACTGCTCACTGAATACCAAATGCAGCAACACAAAGCTCTTATTCTTCAGTAAGTTATTACTTTGAAATGATTATTTTTAAGATAAATTTTCGACAAGTACTTATGTCAGACTTTCCACCATCTCTGAGTTATAGGAGGATGTAAAATACTTTGATGCAAATTGTATCTGTAAGCAGTACATGTAATAGGAGTCTTTCTGTATAAGTGGATTTTTGTATTGAAAAGAAATTTGATTATTCCCTAACATATCAAGGTCTTATATAAACTACTGTTTATACTAATGCTTATGATTAATAAACTTTAAATATTTTGGATGGAAGCTCATGCAGAATGTAATGGTATTCTTGGATTAACACATGGGTTTTTACATATTAATAAAAAATCCAATTTTACTTTTATTAAACAGAAAACCTGAACCATATTGAATGCATAGAATGACAAGGTTAGAGGTGAATAATTTCTCCAGGACATGGAAGTGCTTACTTCAAATAACTTAGGAGCTGAATGAGTGTGCAGTGGGAAAAAAAATGCTTACCCTAAAGAATTACAGATGTGCATTTGGAATAGACAGTTTCCATACCATTACATATTTTTGCATCTGAAGAGGTCTTTGTTTCTGCACGTTCTCCACTGCTGAGGGTAAATGAAAATAACTCAAGAGCTAGAGATAAACCATGTTTCTATTAAAGAAAACCCTGATCATTTAAAGTTTTTCTAATCATCCCACGGCAAATGAAATGTAATGATGACATTTATGAAATGCAGAAATTATTTGGCTGTTAAAAAAATTGACTGTTTTTGTTGATTGCAAGATACACTTTTATAGCATATCTTGAAGATGCAATTCCATCAACCAGATGAAAAAATATTAATTAATTAATTGATTACATTAATTTGGAAAGATGCTGGAAATGGGTTTTTTTATATAATTTAATTTCCATTTGTTCTTGAAATAATGTATTCTAGTGTAATAACTAAGATAATCTAGTTCCTTTTCTTTTGCAAAAATAATCAGTTTATATAATAAAAGAAAATGTGGGTTCAGAGTCTGAGAAAATAAATTGCTAAAGGTTTCTAGGGAGTGGGAAAAACCTGCTTTTTACCAGCTATAGAAAATGTATAAAATGTTCCATATAGCTAATGGCATTCTAGGTGCACCTCACAGAATATTTATCTAATTTAGCAAATGATAGTGATAATATTTTTTCCCAGTTAATATTTCAAAACTTTTTCTGTTGTCTTATCCATCTGTGTGTATCCATCCAATATGTATTGTCTTTTTCTGCATTTAGCCTCATTACTATTTTATGTGGCTCCAATTGGTATTGTTGCCACTTCTTAGCTGAGTGAAGGCTACCCTTAAACTAATTTTTTGTGAGTGTTTATGATGCTGGAACTCAAATGAATAGAGAAAGAAAGAAAACACAAAGGGATGAATATACCTTTAAAGAAAATTTACTAATAATGTGAATAAATACCCCTGCAAGTAACATTTACTCAACTGTATTCTTAATTACACCTTGAAATCTGCAAGCTTAAGTTTGTTGCTTCATTTAATTAGGCTTTTTCCTTTTAATTCAGCTGGTATTTTACTGGTTGTTTCCAGATCTCTTTTGTTAAAATGGCAGAAGTTTAATTATTTCTTGATTTGCATGTAAAAACAGCATCATTAATGACATTACAAAAAGGAAAACATTCTCACTTTTTAAAGTAACATGGGTTTTGTAGCCCAATCTCTAAAAAGGTAATTGTGCATCTGCTTTGTTTTATCCTGTTTAGAATCTTTGTGCTTCCTAACTGATGTGCCACAGCACACACTAGCAATTAAGAGGAAAACTGGGGCTGATGGTAACCATTGATTTTGGAGTTAAAACAATTAATTCCTCCAACTGTGAGCTGAGTGTTCATATTATTTGTTGTTGTAGTTATTCAGGAACCAGTTGAGTAATTTATGCAAATATCTATCTCCAAGAATTCACAGGATCTTTGAATGGGTAATTAATTGTGGTAAACTTCTCATTTGAAAAGGATCATTCATTTTCCCACTTTGTCTTTTTATCATCACAGGGCACAAGGAACCACAGTCATGGAGTAGCACTTTTGTTAGATAAACTGATTTAGAACTGCACACAGACCTAACCTGAAGCCAGCACAGTCTAAATGTAAGAAGAAGGGGCGCACGCAGACCTGGGAGAACAAAGAGAGCATAAAGCTTACTAGGAAATTTCATTGACATACCAGGAGGGTTATTTTCAAGCTTTTTATTGGAATTTGCATTGAGGGAAAAATTTTTGAAAGATGTAAAGGTGTCAGTTCTTCTACTTCTCAAGACATGGTCTTCAAAATGTGAGAAATAGTGTCTGTAATCTGAAATTTAACACATGAGCAATAGAGGCAGGCATAAACAGAAGCGGGAGCCAGCAATGAGTGTAAGGTGACAATAAGTAGGAAGGGACATAGCTGTGAAAGACTTTGAAAGTGAGGAAAGGATCTTATGCTTGATTTGTTGGAAAGGGACAAGCAACAAAAGAGTGGGTGGTATCAAAGCTTAGAAAATGTTCTTCAGAGCAGCGTTAAGAGCAGGATGGATCTGTACTTATCATCAGACAGCTGAGGTGACAAAAGCCTGAATATTAGCTGCATCTGGGTTTCCAAGTCCTTAAGGACACCTGACTCTTAAGGAGACAAGGAATATCTAAATTATATCTCCTGCAAGGCAGTGAAGGGAGGTTTGGGTAGAAATATCTCTTGGAGGTAGGATTGAAGGTTTATTGGGTTTTTTCCTCGGTTCTCATTTAGTTTATTTCATTGGGGTCAGTTCTGCAATAAAGAGGCTTAGTATGAAGTTTTCTTTACACAAAGTTGTTTTCATGAGCCAAATGACATTTTAATGGATAAGGTCATTACATTAAATAAATTTTTATTAAATAGAAAGTACATTTTCACCAGGAAACCATTCAAATGAAAAATCTTTAACTATCTTAAAGTGAATATTTTGTAAGTAATCAAATATCTGGCAGGGATTATGCAAAAAAATATTTTTGAATTATGATACATTTTGCATGCAAACAAGACTGGGTCATGAATAAATTGATAATCAAAAAGAGACTGCATTTGCATATTGTTAGTAATGTCTAATCCATCAATATTTGAGAAAATATTCTTGAATCTAATTTTTTTCTTTTTCTTTCTGAGTACTGCCAAACTGTCAAAAAATTATACTTTGTAAAATTGTAAATTTGTATTTGTAATGTCCTTACCACTTTTTTCTTCATCACAACTACTCTTCTTTTTTGTTCACAATTTATTCTAAGAAATTAAGTATAGCAAGCACTGTAACCTATCCTACAGAGAGTAAATGTACAAAAATAATGCTGTAGGTAAAATATCTCTGAATTATTTCTGCCTTTGCACACTATCAAGAACCAGAGTTAGTGACAGTATTTGTATATATTACATGACCTCAGGTTATTTTTAAAAATTTAGCCAAGATTATGTAATAGTAATAAATAGGGACTCATACATTCTGTAGATAATATTGAGAGAGCAAGAAAGAACCTGAAGAAACTGGTAATCCTCTTCCTGTTCACTGAAGCTTTGAATCACAAAGTTTAGTTGGTCACTAAAATATTGGTAAGAAAGTATTGGTGACAACCACCTTTTCCTAATCTATGATGGACTGCATTTGGAAATATGTCTCATTCTGGGGCTTACCTGTCATTGAAACAGAATCATTTAGGCTGGAAAAGACCCTTAAGATCATCAAGTCCAACCATTAACCCAGTGTTACCACGTCTACCACTAAACCATGTCCCAAAGCACCACATGTATATGTCTGAAATACCTCCAGGGGTGGTGACTCAACCACTTGCTTGAGCAGGGCAGCCTGTTCTGATGCTCAACACTTTCAGAGAATATTTTTTTTCCTAGTACTAATTCTAAACTTGCTCTGGCACAACATGAGGTTGTTTCCTCTTATCCTGTCATTTGTTGTCTGGGAAAAGAGAACCATCTTGTCTCTACAACTTCCTTTCAGATAGTTGTAAAGAGAAATAAGGTTTCCCCAAACCTCCATTTCTCCAGACTAAACACCCTCAGCTTCCTCAAGTGTTCCTCCGAAGACTTGTATTCCTTCACCAGCTCCATTGCCCTTCTCTGGACATGCTCCAGCACCTCAATGTCCTTCTTGTAGTGATGGGCCCAGAACTGAACAGAGGATTCAAGGTGCAGCCTCATCTGTGCTGAGTACAGAGGGGTCATTTCCCTGATTCTACTGGCCACGGTATTAATGATACAGGCCAGGATGCCATTGACCTTCTTAGCCATGTGGGCACACTGTTGGCTCATGTTCAGCCAGATGCTGACCAGCATCTCCAGATCCTTTTCCACAGGGCAGCTTTCCAGAAACTCTGCCCCAAGCCTGTAGCACTGCATGGGTTTATTGTGACCCAAGGGCAGGACCCAGAACTTCACCTGGTTGAATCTCATAAAATTTGCCTTGGCCAGTCAGTCATCCTCTCCAGATCTCTCTTCTGGAGAGATGGAGATGTGCCTTCCAGCATACCAACAATCCCACCCAGCATGGTGTTGTCTGTGAACTGACTCAGGGTGTATTAACTCTCCATGTTATTGATAAAGTTATTAAAAAGAACTGGCCCCACACTGAGCCCCAGGGCACAGCACTTGTGCACAGACTGAATTCCATTTACCATAGTTTTTTGGATGTGGACATTCAGAAAAGAGCACACCCATCCAAGCTACAAGTAGCCATTTTCTCCACAAGAATGTTGTGGAAACCAGTGTAAAAGGCTTCACTGAAGTCTAGGTGATATCAATAACCTTTTTTCTTATATCAGACAACCTTCATGACACACCATTACAACTTCTGTATGGTTTACTTGACTGCCATATTAACTAGGAATTTAAAAAAATATATTTTTTGCAATATTTACACTATTTTCCTTATACTTACTTCCTTCTCATGTAGTATCCATTGTTCAGACAGCTGGCTTTTCTCTTTCTTGAGAAGTATTTTTAAAGTATGCTTGTTGTCATGTTCTTTATGTTTTGATCTTTCTGTATATGGTGGAACTGTTCTGCTATAGCAAGTGATAGACTTCACAAAACAATTTGTCCACCTTTTCTGTGGAACTATTTTTTCATGGGTATGATTTAAAATATGTAATTCAACTTTCAGATAGATTTTTTAGATTTTTAGATTTTTAGATTTTTAGATTTTTTTAGATTTTTAGATTCAAAACTTGCATGTACCAAAGAGAAAAATATAGCATGCCAGCACAGTATCACTGATCAATCAATTAATGTAAAAGATCCTCCTCTGTCCCTTCCATGCCCATCTTGTCTTTTAAATCATGCTCTAAGAGACTCAGATCTGAAGCAGGTGGTACAAGTATAGGTTAGTGGGTTACAGCCTTTAATTACCTGTGATATCCTGGAGGACTAATGACAGTCTACAGTCTATACAGATGCCTGCAGAGATCAGAGATCATTACTTCCCTTTTTCAAAGGCTGATTATCTCTAGCATGATGATCTATGTCATCAAGCATATAGAAATTATTACTTCAATTTAAAAATAAAAAATCAGGAAACAAAGATATTCTGCTTTTATTTTTACTCAGACATGGTTTTGTTATGTTTCTCTATGATAGATGATTTTGCATAAAGTTTGTATTAACATATGTGAAAACCCTAACTGGAATATGCTCATGAAGTGCTTTCACTGGGACCTCTTAATCTCAATTACATGAGACACTGGTGCATGGGATCCTTCATATTATTGGGTGCTAAATGAATTAGGTGAAGCCTTAGGCTACACAGTACCACAGAATTACCTAATGTGACTACATCCTAAAGCAATGCATGCCCTGCTACATCTTATGACTAAATTGTCTCATGAATATGCAAAATGTGGTTAAATTGTGGAGAATGAAAAATTATTTACAATTCAAATACCATCACCCAAATGCATATTAAAATTAATGACTTTTGGATAAATGCTAATGAATAGGAAATAATTCTGCTTAAAAAATATTCATGCATCAATAATTTATGTATTTTTCTTTTGAAACTAAGTAGCTTCATTTCCAGTTAGAATAGAAACAATAACACACTAGTTATTTGTACTAAATGGTCTTTTATAAGAACTTATATTTATGCCTACATATTGCTTTTCTGTTTCTCAACACGGCTTCAGTCAGAATTATTTTATGCATAATTAGTTTTTGCACATGCAGATCAATACCTTGGTACAAACACAACACACTACTAGATTGGGCATGCTAACTGCCAGGAATTCATAATACACATATTGACCAAGAGGGGGAAAGTAGACATGTTTCAGCATATTTGTGTGTGTGTATTCTTTGGGGGGATGGATGTTCTGAATTATGAGAAAAAAAACCCTCGTGAAGTCAGGAAATTTTAGAAGTTATCACCCTAAAATGCACACTTACACTCAACAGTGAAATAGCACAAGCCAACATCTACCATATGTGATTCTGCTTTTCATGTGTCAGTTTCTTTACATGTGGACTTGTAATGACTAAGAACACAAATCACTGGCTACCAGTGTGCCAAAATGGTTAATTGCTATAGTTCAAGTTGGATAATTTAACATGTAATATGTTCTGTAGAAAATATCCTAAGTAGGAAAGAGATGACTGAAAAGCCAATCTAGTCATACAGACATGTTCATAAATAATATAGAATCACTGAGAAGCATGAGGAGATTTCCTTTTTTGCAAATATACCATGTTTCACTTTTCAAATTCCCAGTTAAAAATGGATTAATCATACTTTTTGAATCGTTTCAGTGAACAAATGCAAGAACAGGAACTAAATTGAATAAGAGTATCCTCCATTTCACTTTTCATTAAAACTGAACTTTAATCTCAGCTTTAGGGAACAGAGGTAAAAAAAGGTCAGATTTTTATAGGTAGTGTAATCTGCAAAAATCTCATTACTTCATGGTGGTTTGGGCAGACTTTTTAGGGAGACCAGATATAGCAGAGTCATTTCCAATGAAACACTGATGGAAATCCACCTGTGTTCTTGCTCGATTTTGTCTCCCCTGTGACTCCATGCCATGCTAGGCTCTGGTTCCCAGGAGCACTGGATGCTAGAGGAAGGCAGCTCACATGCAACCATCTTTCTGAAACAATTGCATGGAATGAGGCACCTGGGAACAAACTGCAAATTTCTGTTCCTCCTACACCAAATTGTTCAGAAATCTCCTTTTTTTTTTTTTAATCCCATATCTGTATTGCCTTAGGCTGCACTGGCATCTATGGTTATGGATTTTAGCAGACTTCCTTACTATGCATATCAATTTTTTTCCTGGCTATACAAGAAAAAAATATATATTCTTCCATCATCTTAGTAAAAAAAAATAGTTACACTATCAGCAACACTGTCTGTATTTCATCAAAAATGAATTTCCTCAAGGCACCGAAAGCAAATGGCACTTTACAGCAATTTCCAATTATTGCAAAGTGTTCCACTCCCTCTCCCTCATGGATTTTTGATATTCATGCTGCAGCTCTGTTATAGGAGTTAAATACTGTTGCAGCCTAACAAATCTATCTTGGTGATTTTAGTCTGATTGTTAGTGTTGAAGCAAAGACTATTTATGTCACAAGAGTGATTAGAAACATACTTTCTACCAAGTATGTTTCCTAACATGAAACTTCTGATTTAAGTTTTGTTAGTTCAATGAACAAAAACCAAAAAACAGTGAAGAGAAAATGATGGAGAAATAATAGTTTATGAGACCACTATATCCCATCTCACAATTTTTTGTTCTGCTGGATATACCAGAGTGGTCCTCAACTGTGATTACACCTAAGACTTAGAGTCAATGTATTGGCATGAGAATTCCTTGAAATTAAATGTAAAGAATTACCATGATGTTTTGTAGCTTATTCACATTGCCTAGTGGAAAAGGAATATTGGTGTACTGTGAGGTATTCCTTCTACACATGCTAAGTAATATCAAAGACTTACCTCCTGGTGCATGTTTCATAAAGTCTAGATCACTTAAATGGATTTGTGATAATCTGAATGCTAAAGAATCTAAAGAATCTCTTAATCCTATAAATCACTTTCAGACTAACATTACAATGCACAGATGAGGTCCAGTGGTGGATATATTCCATACTTTAATTTCAGAGGGTATGAGAGAGGTACATAAAAAAATAAAAATAATTCCCCCAAACCAACCTCCACTTCTTTTGCAAAACCCCAGAAAAAAAAAAAAAAATCC
>VZRH01001689.1:617137-752549 GCA_013397555.1 Urocynchramus pylzowi | reverse complement strand
AAAAAAAAAAAAAAAAATAGATCCCTTAGAGTGAGAAACAATAGGATGAAGATGAGATTTAGAGAATGCCTGAAATTCTGCTGGAAAACATACTAACGACTAACAGTGAGGGAGAATCTGAGCTGTAGGGAGGGCTTTCTGTATTGGAAAGGATGAAGAGATTGTGAATTTATGATATTGGGCACTGGAGCAGGCTCCCCAGGGAAGTGGTTGCGGCACCAGCCTGACAGAATTCAAAAAGTGTTTGGACAATCCTCTTGTCCACACAGTGGGACTCTTGGGAATGGTGCTGTGCAGGGCCAGGAGTTGGACTTGAGGATTCTTGTGAGTCACTTCCAACTCAGAATATTCTGTGTCAGTCTGTGGAAACCATGTTGTTTCTGAAGGACTTAGTAATAGAGAGCAATAGTGAGAAAAAGTTATGAGAGAAAGCATGAGGTCAAAGGTGGAATTTTTAAGAGGAGAGAGAGAACATTTAGGTGACATGACAATAGGTTATATGTGATATGTGAAGCTATATTTACAGTCTCATGACACATGTATAGCTATAGCAGACCTAAATCAGCAAAACATCAACACACTTCTGTCTGGGATTTCATACATTATCAGCTAGGTTTTTGCTTGGAACAACTGTATTTGAATAGAAAATTACTTTAGCTGTTTAGGAATTATTTCTCTCTAATGTGATATCTTTGCTAACATTCTTTTGGATTTTAGTCCACCATGGATTAAAGGAAGAATATAAACAAAACCAACCTAAGGAAAGTTAAGATCTATATAACTAACACAGAGCTATAGTGTCGGTAAATAGAAACACACAATCATAACTATGCACAGAATTTCAACACTATGTAATTCAACTGGATAAGCACACAAGGTCAGGCATAATTTGTTTATCAAGAGGTTGAGGAACTCTGGAAGGAATATAGTGCAGCTAAAATTTTTTTAGGGACCTGTGCAGCTGCTGAAACCAAGAAAGACTTGGGCATACAGGGAACTTTTGTCAAATTGATGGTACTCAAAACTGTCACAACCTCTATACTCAAGAAACAAATGTGATGTAAGGACCAGAAGTATAAACTTCCCTATAATTACATCCCTGAGATGTGGGAAATAATGTGGGTGGAAAAAGAGATTCAGACTTTTTTCTTTTTCTTTTTTGTAATCCAAACAAACACTTATCTAAGTAGTAGATCTCACAATTTAGAAAAACGCAATCAGTAAAGTAGATTTACAATATTAATTTTATAGAGGATCTAAGAACTACAATAATGAGTTTAGTGTTTTTTGATTTCAGCCAGATTTGGACTACTGACTCAGACAGGAGAAGATTAATTTGCAACCAAACTTTTTCAAGTAGTGTAGAACATGGAGATTTAATTGATTATATTTTTCATAACTAAAACAAGACAACACCCATGACAATTAGCTCAATGAAATTATTTTGTATTTCCCAAACTAACAGTTGTTTTCTGGAGGTTTATCCTAGCAGAAAAACCATATTTCAAATTCATCCAGTAAGGATTTTTTTTTTTTTTTGTCCTTGGCTCCCCCTAATACTACAGGGATACAAATATACAGCAGTAAAAGAAAGGAAAGAGCATTACTATGTTATAATTTAATTATTTACTAGAATTATTATTTTATTTTCAATTAATTATAAAATAATAAACATAAAGCAGACATTCCAGAGTAGCTTTTCAAAGAGTTACCATTCAAAAATTAGGAAATACGAAAATGTCACAACCATGCTACCAATATCGTGTCAACAGAGTATGCTTATTTTTTAACTTTGCTTAAAATCCTGGGTCTCAAGTGATAATCATTTCAGCTCTGTTTTGCCATATGCTGTGTTTGCATTTTTGGGTACATCACATCTGTACCATACTGTTCTCAGCTTTAAAATAGTAATAACTGTAGTTCGTTATGTCAGAGTCATAGTAATTCTTCATGTTTTAATATTTTATTTAGCTTTTCACCTGGAAGATGCTCACTGGAGCATTTAACAAAAAAAAAAAATTTGTGTCCCTACCTTTATGGCAAAGGAAAGCTGGGACCTTAGACCACAGACTTACATTAATCTTGTTCTTGTCCATTGTTTTAATTAAATAAATGGGACTTCTCTGTGTATTGTGGCCATCTGCTGAGGGTTACACAAGCATTTTTCCCATGAGAGTCTCCACAACTTCATGCACACCACAGTACACCAGAGACTCTCTTGCATTGTACCATCATCTTGCTTCAGCAGTTGGTGCTTTTTGACAGCTGGGTTCCAACCCCTATCGCTGTATTGCTGTATTGTTGATCAAAATCAGCAAGCTCACTTTGTTCTGTGGATCAAATCAGACTAGCTCAACCCAGCTGCTCTTTCTGTTGCAACAGAAAGAGTAAATTCTCCATACCTAAACACACTTTTTACTCTAAGATACTCCCCCTAAAGTATATCAACTGGTTGGACCACATTTATATAACCCAGAATCAATTGTGAAAGTTAGTAGAAGTCATGTAGGCACACACAGCACAGAGACCTTCAGTATCGACAAAAGAATAATCTGATTTTTCTCCCTGTTTTTTCACATTAAAAAAAAAAAAAAAAAAACCAAGACAAAAACCAAAGCAAACAGCAACAACAAAAACTAGCCCCAACACAGCAGGGAGAGATGAATGATACATCTTCCCCAAAGCAGCTGTGATGCCAGCTTAGGTTTTTGTGATGGACCTCTTCCCATGTAAGTCCTAAAAAACTTACAGAAACTGACTCAAAATATACATTTTAAATATAATTTATAAAAAAAATCAACAGTCACTAGAAATATAAGCAGAAAAAGCAAAATCTTTTATCTTCTGCACAACCTTCCACACCTGCTGAGCTCAGCAGGTTTTACTCACTCAGTGAAAGCCAGAGTGTGACCCAGATTTATAGCTTTTCACAAAATTTGCAGATATTTCAGACATTTCCCATGTAAAAGACGTTGTTAAAAAATGTAGAGTTTGGTTGAGACTAACTGTTCTCTATAAGAGCAAAGCTTCAGAGTATTAATCCAACAGAGGCTTTCAAGCATTCAGGAAATTGTGGTGGATTTAGGTCTGAATAGTTAAATGAGAAGAGAGGATCACACTCTATGCAACTGCTGCAATAAATGATGCTCAACAGAAAAACCCAAATTGTGAACAGCTTTATCCTAAACAGCCAACAAATGAGGGGTAGGTATGAACAATAAGAACAGATCAGCCACATATTAAAAAAAAAAATTGAAACAAAGGACATTCCTGAAAAAACCAGAAGTATACTAAGAAATCTAGGATATAACACAGAAAACAGTTGTGATGAAAATATAATCAGTGTTTCCAAAAGAACAATCACTAGAGAGCAATAAACCTTTTTAATCCCCCACTAATTTTCAAAGATCTATGCTCCCTAAGGAAACAGAGATATAAAGCTGCTAACCTTAAGAATACAAAAAACATCAAAAGCATAAAAGGTCACATAAAGTTCCAGAAGAAGCTTGAAGCTTTACCCTCATGTTAGCAAAAGAAAAAATCAGCTTAATTCTTTCATGGTAGTGACTTAGAAAGAAGCTTTTTAAACCAGTTCCCAAAATGTAAAAGTGATATTCAAAGACGGGATGTCATTTTCAAAATCAGATTGGAACAGGATTACTTAATTAAAAGAGACAAATTAAAAATAGGAAATAGTACAGCTGGTGCCTCAGAAAAAAAAAAAAAAAAAAAAGGGGGGGATGTGAAGCACATCAGTAAATGTTAAAAAAAAAAAGAAAAAAAAAGAGACAAAAAAGTTCTCAGTAGATGTGGACATCAAAAAAAGAATAAATGTGGGGATTTGGAAAATAATTTCTTAAAGACATGTGGGCTATAATTTTAACAGCGGAAATTGCATTAAGCATAGACAGAAAGAAAGAAAGAAAAAGCTTGTTATCAAATATTAGCTTTGAAGTATGGAGCAGTGACAAAGGTACTGTAGTGGATGAAAGCCAGCAATATTCAAGGCTTAATAATTCAGTGTTTCTCTCCAAGGCACTCTCTAAAGCTGTATCAATCAAAACAAAAATGCATTTAGAAATAGGGTACATATGCAGAGCAAAAGACCATGAAAGCAGTCTGAATATAGAAAAGCTGGAGAAACACCTGTCCAATTCACTTAACAGAAGCTCTCATTGAATGTTTGCTGAATGTGTGCAACTAAGCTTATGGGCAGTGTAAGATGACAATGTGTAGTCTTTGTTATTTTTTATTTTATTTTTCCTGATGGACCAGGAGATGGAAAGACATAAGATCTTATTATTCAAATAAAAGAAGTTCAGTGTATAATATTGAAGGTTTTACTGAGTTCAGTTGGTCCTGTGGGACTTAATTGCAAGGCAATTAAGGTGTAAAGTATTCAGAATTCCACTTTCTTTTATTTTTTTTCCATTTTATTGGGAAAAAGTATTTTTATTTCTCAGCTCAGAGCTGCATAGTGTAGATGATGATGCCTCATCAGACTGTCCTGAGTCACAAGGCACTGAGTATATTGCAGCTGAACTTCAGGCTGTCTCACGCTAATAATTTTCCTTTTCCAAAACATTTTAAGAACAAGAACAAAGCACTCCTGCTACACTTCCTAGGCTAATTTCTACAAAGCTACTGAATAGGAACAGACAGACAAGAATATTTTTTCCAAGCCCAAGTCGATAATTACATTTCTAATGAATGCCTGTGAATGCTGAAAATTTCTGAAAATCAGGCTCTTTGTCTTAAATAGCAAACTGTTCAACCAAGAATTTTCCATACATGATACTCTTTCCTGTCCATCCTGCATTCAGAAGGACCATAACTTTCTTCCTCTGCCTCTCTGCTCTTTGTTTATTCTCTACCTACTTCCTGCTTTTACACCCTTTCCCCTCTACTCCCTTTTTTATTTCTTGTTCCTCTAGAGTGCTACTCTTGGTGGAAGTCTGTTCAGGCATCCTCCAAAGTATACCCTGCTCTGCTGAGCACAGCCACTAATGGTAACAATTCCTTTTGTTTTCTATCTTCTCTTCATCAGAACAAGTAAAAAATATGACAAGAGTCTTAGCAAATGTGTTGTTCTTCTACTCCTCCGAGCATTCAGTGACATACAAAGTTGATCACAGAAGCACATGAAATGAACACATAAACTTAGGAAAATCTACATTGAACCCCTATCCCAAAAAAAAAAAAAAAAGTGAAGAGATAAAACTTCTTTCCTTTGACAGCATGTTGATATGGTCCAGATTCCTGTTTGCCAGCAGGATGGAAAATAGAACTATACAGGGAAAGATTTGAACAAAAGCTGAGGTCAAACCTTGTACAATGTCAAGGACTTCAGACTTAAAAAGAGATATAGCTCCATGCAGCCCAAACAGAAAGAGAATGACATAAAAAACCCGTACTTGAAAAGAAAAATCTAAATCTGGTTTAACAATGGATTTTTTTTTTTAATGGACTCTCTTCCAGTTCACTTTTATTTTTAGGAAGTTGGTGTCTTACCAGTCACTGGAGCTGGACTTGCACACAGTTAGTTACCACATACCTAATGCAAGTCATTCTAAGGATATTTTGGAGGGACATGTTAGAAGTTTTCAAATAGGATTGTTTCATAAATAATTTAAAATTACACAAGAAGTAGTTCATCTGTACAAATTGAAAATTTCCACCAAATACCTTGTTATTAGTTTCCTTATGTTCATTTCAGCTCTTTAATTAGGCATTTTGTTCCCTTCCTTTTTCTGCCTTTCAGTAATTATTTCAACATTTAGGGCAGATTACAAAGATGTCTATACAGACAGCCCACCATCAAACCCTGCAAGCTGCCTCTCCAAGCCTTGCAATCAGAGATCTGTTATGCTCATTTAATTAGAGCTGGAAAGCATCAGCCCTATCTGGAAAGCTGGACCTGAGCTCTGTAGGTATAAGGCAGAGGTAATTGCAGAGCCACTGATGTTCAGACTGACTGCACACCAAGCAGCAGGCTGGTGGAACTGAATCCTTGCTTACATGAAAGGATGCTGCCTGCTCATGCTGGTCAGCAACATCTTGTCTCTGAGAAAGACCAGCTTACTTGCCTTACAGCTTCTGCTGAAATGGTAAATGGGCAGTAATACCTCATTCTGGGCAGGTACCCGCCTTTCTAGCTCTGAAACTTAAATTCTTTGATTTCTAGTTTATGGTGGACATCTGATTCCATCAGTTCGCAGCTGTAAAAAAAAAGGTCCTCACAGCTTATTCAGCAAAGGCAAATACTTTTACAGAATCAAACTGAAGTTAACATGAGTACACTCTTTTTTGCATGTAAAGAAAAGACAAAAAAAAACCCAAAAGCTGCTGGATCAAAGAGAAACCACCTAAGGACAACACACCTGAGAAAATCCAACCCTCTTCAGCTGGGTTTGCTAAAACAGAACGTTAAAGTTTGGAAGAGGGATGGCCCAGCAGTAGTGTGAGAAGGTGCTTTGCCAGGCAATTGCTATCAGTTATGA
The DNA here is from genome assembly GCA_013397555.1 of Urocynchramus pylzowi. NCBI lineage: Eukaryota > Metazoa > Chordata > Aves > Passeriformes > Fringillidae > Urocynchramus > Urocynchramus pylzowi. The sequence goes on along the minus strand of VZRH01001689.1, from coordinate 746,049 downwards.
GAGAATAAACAACACTGCCACAAGTTCAAAACATGGACACATTGAGGAATGCTCCAGGTAATTAATCTGGAGCAAGTCAACATGTTATAGTCGCCAACTACTGCAAGTCTTTCCTCTGTCTAAAGAAAAATATTTTTTCTGAAGTATATTTCATCATTATTTTTAAAGTTAATGCAGTGGAAACTAGATTTTTTTTTTATCTAATTGGTAACTTTTATAAATATTTTTCTGTTACCTTTTAATGCAGGGGTTTAGAATTTTTTTGTGAATACATAATTTATAGTCAGATGGCCATGTTTAAATAATACTTTCAATTCTTATTAACAGATATTCTCAAGATGATCAGTTGTCTTATATTTTAGAGAAATTGGTAATTTGTTTGAATGTTTGACTATCTAATACATGTAACAGGTAAACTTGCTTTGGTAGCTTAGTCTTTTTGGGGAAATATATAGTGCAATCCCTTTATGCAAATCCACTTGCAGAAGCAGCATTAGCTGCCACACTTCCTGAAGCTGTCGAGATGACTGGTGATAGAAGACAATGGGTAAAAGTCAGAGCCACTTTTCTCACCCTTGTTAAACTTTCTCTTCAGCAGCATGTGGCACTGCAGGTAATGAGTTCTATCTGTGTGTCACCAGCTCACTTACTGAGAAAAAGCACTCAGATGTTGGAGGTAAAAGCTGACTTCAGAGAAGCCAAAGTTTGCAGCTAAAAATGAGCCTTTGCATTCAGAGTTCTGCAGAAGTCCCAGATATTCCAATTACTTTTCTGTGTTTGGTGCTCAGAAAAATCTTTTTGCAATAGTGTTATTGAATGATCTAGTTAACTGGGGAAACTAAATACCGATAACTAACAATCAGCAATAGTTTTCTTCAGCTATTCTCAGAATTCTTGAATTCATTAATTCAAAAAGTAGGAAATGGCCTTAAACTAGTAATATTTTTCTACAACAAATATTTAGTATTAAAACTAAGAAAGAAGGTATTAGACAACTTCTGTAATGATGAATTTTAGACACTATTTTGGAGATAAAATCCTACAGCAACCTAGCCCCTGAAATAGCTAAAACAAACTGGTCAGCAAAATTAATGCATCTAAATATTGGGAAATGCATTAGGTAACAACCATGTGCATTAATGCACATCTTCTGAATTAATGCATTAGAACCATTACAAAATGAAACAATGATCACATTTCACACATTAGCATTTCTGCAGCTCCCATTGCATCCCTTCATATGAGGTAAAGCAATTGTAATGCTTTGGTAATGGTAATGTAAAATGTAATGGTGAAAGCAAACTTTCCCATGAATTGCTGTAAGACACAAACCATCACAACAGTATATCTATGTATATCTATTCAACACCTGTAGCAGTGTCTTTTCACTGTATTTTTTTTTCTTTTTCTTAGTTTTTCAAACTAGGAGAGATTTTGTTCTCACACTTAGACTTGCAATGAAATGTGCCAAAATCTAGTAAACTATGGGTTGAAAAGGGTTTTGTTGTTTTTTGGGTTTTTTTCACAATTCCATGTTATTTTCTCCTGCTAATAAAAAGTTTATTTAAAGCCTCTTTTGTAGACTTTTAATTTTTACCCAGTGTGCAGCTGAAAAAGAGTAGGCTAAATAAGCCAGTCTTCAGACACATAGAAGCACATGCCAGGAGCTTGCCTGTTTCAGTCACATTTCACTCCCTTTGTTCCATCAGAACACTCATTCACTTGAAATTGAAATTTTGACTAAGGACTAGAATATTTAATCTGTATGTCAAATGGTGGAATAAAGTATGCTGATTTCCCTGACATTGCAACAGCTTTAGCTGTATCTATCTAGTCTCCAGTATCACCAAGCTATTTTTTTCCTCCATAATTTTTTCTTACCAGGATTTTCTCACTGTTAATTTTTGATCAGGCTTGCATAACAAAATTCTTATGCCTTATCAACTCTGTTGAATATTCTGATAACTTTCAGAATCCTAATTTTTCATGTTCAACAGGATTTGAGGTCTTTCTGAAGTAACCAAGTAGTCATAGAAACTTGACATTTTATTCACTGTGGCAAGGAGAGTCCACAAATTCAGTTCTCTGATCAATAATTACAGGATACAAAATTCCTACAGCTTATTTTAGCAAAGTGCTTATTTAGATAGCTTTGGAAGAACCTGATAAATCACTGGATACAGGAGTAGCTTTCCAAATATTTAAAATATAATAATAGCAACCTTGGATATAAAATTTAATAATATCTGCTTTAAGGGGATAATATCTCAGACTTTGGAACATATGATGTTTAGAGGGCTTCCAAAATACTCATTTTCACAGCCCAAGTAACCTCAAAAATTGCAGGTTTTGCTATTTCTTAGCGTGATAATAATACTTACAACATAACCAATCTTGTCTTGCCTGCAAAAATAAATACCTACTGTGTTAGCATATATCTAACTGCTAACAAATTAGTTAAATTTAACTTGTATAAATTAGGTCTCACTTTAGCTATAAATGTCATCTATGGGCACATTGAATTTATTCAACCTGATGTAACTGACTGCACATGTTGCTAAGAAAGATATAATTTCAATTTCTTCATTTACTATGAAACATTATCGTTGAAGATCTTACCCTGAAAGCTGGGATTTTTTTTCAGAAATGTTTAAGCAAGCAACATCTTTTCCAGTATTTCTTCTTTTATCATAGTCAACACATCTCTTCTTATCAGCACTGAAACACATAGCGTAAAAACACATACACACAGATAACACTTCACTCAATATTTTTCCTGTGTTGATAAGAAAAGAAAGCAATTTTAGTGGGATTTAGTTACATTTTGGAAAGGCCATAAAGAGTTGATGAAAAAAAAAAACCTGTTAGCATATAGTAAGACTGTGAAAATAGCACTGTCAAGTTCACTTTATGAATATGGACAGCCACACCAGGGGTTAAGACTGTCTCTTTTTGTCTTCTTCAGTTTATAGCTTCTTTTTTAAAAAAAGACATTCCACTGTTAAAACCATATGGGTCAAATCAGACAGTTACAGGCTTTACAGCCTCACCTTTTGCTTTATGCTAAGTAGACAGCCCATGGGAGACTTAGAAGGCCTCATTTTATTACAGCATTTGAACAATTTTTGAAGCATTAAATGCTCAACCATACCTAGTTGATATCTGATCAAGATCCTCCTTATAGCAGGTTTATATTTTCTTTTATTTGTACCTTTTGGGTAGAAATCAGTTCCCATCCATGTCTGGGAATTGTTTTAGTTTCAGATTTGAATTTTCAACAAACTTCTGAAGAAGTACCTTATTCTTCTCTGAGAGTGAAGCTGAAGAAAGCCAGGGGCATTCACAACCTACATTTTTTCTAATAATTTTTCCACAGAGGAGATTCAGTGGATCAAAAGAAGCTAAAAATTTTCAGTCTTCCAGTGTAATGTGCTGTTTTCTGATCTGACAAAAAGCCTTGGTCAAAGCACAAATTTACACTTTGCATAGAGTCACTATAAGAATGGCAGGTAAAACCTCTGAATACTCCACAATGAGACAGTGTTAATTTACTACTGATTCAACTTGATCTGATGCCACAGTTATAGTATCCCTTTTACCAATATTGTCTCTGCATTTATTTTGGTATTTTGGAAATATTTATGTCAAAACAGTCCTTACAAATCTGAGTGATCCTGTTTTTATTACCATCTCTCTCCATTGTAAAAGAAACATTAATTTAAACACATATGTCTCAAAAATACCTCACTATCTGCATGTGTATATAGCTCTTGAGACCAGGCCACTTGTGATTCTTCTGTATTTCAAGTTGACCATTACTGAGCCCTGTAGGTAGGTAAGAGAGCAATTATGCAATGTGAAGTTTATGTATTAACACCTGTTTTTTAAAACCCATATTGGTTTTTCCAAATTAATTTCCATCAACAATTTATCAGGGAATGATTTTTCTAAATACTGTCCTAAACAGAAAAGTATTCTTTTGTGGCTTTTTACCTCTGTAGTCTATTTCACTGATATCTTTCCATTTCATCTCAGTCTTTCTCGACTTTCAGGAAGTTACCATATAAAAACCCACATGCCCTTGTTCAAAAGCTTTGAAACTACTTCATTTATATTTTTGTGTCTGATAACATAACTATGTCATATTGACTAAAACTGTCTTCTTAGTCAAGAGTAGGAATAATTAAATGTCTGCTTATTTTCAGATAATAATTCTCATTGTACTCAACTCATCCCCCATTAAGAAGATAGTAAATATGGCTATGTTCTAAAAATAGCAACAAAATTTCAGAGCCTCTGAATAATACTCTATTTTTCTTCCATGGACAAAAATCTGCCATCAGTTGAAAACTACGCAGAAAGTTGGATAGTTTTGCTTAATTATTAATTTTCATTTAGTTAATTATTGCTCAATGATTTATAATAATTTTTTTGTGCTTGTGACTCAAACTCCTTATAAGTGTGTTAAAAAGATGAGCTTAGAATAAAATTTGATATTAAAATAAGAGAGTGCTATGTTAGAATAACACATTTATCAATGTTTACTCATGTTCATTTTTTGACTCGGTTAAATTATACTAGGATCTTTTAAATTGGGGGATTTTTCTAAATTCCTGTGTAATTTATTCTCAATCCCCTTTGATAATGATCTGTAAAAAAATAGTAACATATCTAATATATTTAAGAGTGAAGACAAAGAGATGGATTAGTGACTGGGCTGTCCTCCATAGCCTAGTGACTGTGGAGCACAAAATAAATATGGAATAGACATGTTTAAGATTTCTGGTCTATGCTAGACATATAGTATAAATGCAATATATTTATAAATATATACATATTCCTATATAAATGTATAAATACTATAAAAATATACTTTCTCTGAAGTGAATATCCAAATCATAGAGCTAGTGATATTCTGTATCATGTGTCCATCATATCATAAAATGAGACATAAAAAAATGTAAATCTTTATCCATGTGGTTCAAGTTTCACAACTATTTCTAGCTCAAAGGAAAAAAAAAAGAAAAGCTGACAGAAACTGGAAAATGTGAGGAAAAACATATCTTTAAAAAATGTAAGTATGCTTTATGTCAATCTATCTGCACTTAAGACATATAATAGAGTTTCACACATTTACATTGAAATAACAATTGATACAAAACTGTTCTCTTGGTTAGGATAGAAATAAACCTTTGATGACTGAGACAAAAAATGTGGTTGCATCCTTCAGTCTTCCTCTCATTCTTTGCTACCAGTTTTCCAGCCTCATTTATTGGGGGAGGAGGGAGTTGCACCTTCTTTAACATTTCTTTTATGGTTAATATATCTGTCCAAGTTTAGTTCCAGCTTCACCTGGGTCTTCCCCACACTATCCCTATACAAGTGAACTACATCCCATGCTCTTCCCAGGTTACCTGTTGTTGCTTCCACTGCCTATGCATTTGCTTCTTTCCCTTTGGTTTGACCAGCAGGTTCCTACTCAGTGTACATATTTATTGATGAAAAGAAAATCTGATCATTCAATAAACTCATTAACCAACAATCCATTATAAATCAAATAGATGAAATTAAATTATCAAGTCTTAAGACCAGGTGTTCTAGTAATGTATATAGCTGATTGTTAATCACTTATTTTAGGTTTAACAATTGACTTTTTTTTTTTCAAAATTAATATATACCAATTCTTAAGATAACACAGCTGCAACTGTTACTAGTGGAAGCTAAGGAAACAAATAAGCATTTGTGTTCTATAATTTTCTTTTCTGTTATGTCCTGTTAGCTGAATATAAGAATATAAATAGTGAGGCAGTATTTGTTAGTATCTTCTTCTTATCATTCACCCTTCCTTCCCAAACTACCTAACTTGCAGGTTCATACCACAGCTGTCTTTCTTGAGGGTTGTGCAAGAAATTGATTTTTCAGTTCACAAAAGTGGCATTTGTCCCAACAAGAATGGCAATAATAGTTTGGAAATATGCATTGTTTTCCTCCAGCTGAGAGAGAAGCACACCAAAATATTCTACATGCTTTCCATACTTGAGAGGGCAGAATCTAGACAATATCTTCATGGATACAGAAAATGGGGAACAAATGCAGATCGTAATCTTTACAATAAACAGGAAAATAAAAAATTCTACTCCCCTGTCTGTCCTTGAGCTTCTCCTGTCTTTGTCTTCCTGTCTTTGTCTATTTGCTTCTTTTGTATGTAGAACTTCTGGCTCTGTCAGATCAGGGACAGTTAAGCTGTCTCACTGTACACTTTGCCCACGGCATTTTAAATCTTAATAGGCGTATTGGTTTAAAATTTTAAATTCTTAAAAAAAAAAAATCCCATTACAGTGAATGTTCCAAAATTCTAAACATTGTTTTTTTTCAGATTTGATCCTTCACCTTATGAGTCTTCACAGGGGCACTAACACAAATACCACCAAGTTTTGGTAAGCTGGGTCTAGCATACTGATTCAGGCCAAGTGTGGTGGCCTCAGTTTAACTATTTTAGATTTAAAATGCATATGACCTCAGAATATGACTCAAAAACATTTATAAATAGATATTAAAAAAAGCTTACCTATACCCATCTCACTGGTATGATAGAACATGGAAATAACTAAAAGCAATAAAGCAGAACATTTATGGGCATCAACTTCATATTTGTTCTGAAAGATTTCTGCATATTTCAATGCATAATTCACAGCTTCTGTGTAGAGGTTTTTACTTTTATTTTTTTCATTGTGTGTGTGTGTGCATGTGGTACATCCTTATAATTAAAGAAAAAAAAAGGCTTATGTTTTGCCTTGAAACTATGAATAGCATCTGGGATAACTCATTTCAAACCCATTTTTTTTCCATTGCAATATGGAGACATTGAAGTTCAGAAAGAAATAGGGAACATTGTAAAATGTTTGGCAGTCTTTACTAGAAGAATAGTTTCTTGAGAGTCTATCTCTCATCTATAAGGGGTGCTTAGATTTCATGTCTGTCAACTTCAGGGGGTAAAAGGGATTTGGAAGAGAAGGTCCTTGGGTTTTCTTGGGAAGTTTGAGCATACAGATTAACCAGGTGTGTCCTATATCTCGTATTGACTCTGGTCAACTAAATTAAAGACTTCTGCCAATTCCTTCTTTTCTTTTCTTTTCTTTTCTTTTCTTTTCTTTTCTTTTCTTTTCTTTTCTTTTCTTTTCTTTTCTTTTCTTTTCTTTTCTTTTCTTTTCTTTTCTTTTCTTTTCTTTTCTTTTCTTTTCTCTTCTCTCCTCTCCTCTCCTCTCCTCTCCTCTCCTCTCTTTTTTCTTTTCTCACTCTCTTGGTCTATGAAATGAGGCACCTAGAGAATAATTACATGACTTTATCTAAAACATAGATTAAAAGACAGTTCTAATGTAAACATATATATATGTGTGTGTGTATGTATGGAAATCACCAAGGAATACTTGCACATTTTTTTAACTATAGAGATTAAGTATTTGGTCCATTTCTTGGCCATGAGTAGTATGAAATTCTGCAATATTCAGTATTATACAATAGTCTTTCATTTAAGTGCCATTTAGTTCTCAGTAAAATCCATGGGTATGTTTTCCCCCAGCTCACAAACTGCAAAGACAATTCTTCAGTTCATCCTCCGAACCTCCTTTTTGACAATGAAATGGAGGGACTGAAGACAATGTCACTTAAGACTCAGTCTGCTTTCTTTGACCTAAAAAAATGCAGCCTTTGCATTACAGAACTCTTTGACAAGATTTAAAAATATACTTCTGAACAGAAGTTGTGCTATCCCCCTGCTTATATGCCCAATTGTGCTGTAATGTAATGCACTTTAACAAAATTTGCAGAAATGTTCTACAAGTGCATGTTGGAAAATTCAAACAGACTGGCTCTGCAATCTGCTACTTCTGATAAGAGACTCATCTGTCTGTTGAGCAGGTAATGGAGAGACTCACTGAAGAAAAGAGAAGATAATGAAACACTGAAAACATGCTGTGTTTCACATTTACTTGTGGACACACATCACCTAATTGGGGGTCAAACCAATGTTGTGAAGTATTTAGAATGCATTGTGGATTTAATTTGAATTAACTATGAATATATGCAGAACATTACAAAGTAAAGCTATTGGTGTAATTTGGCCACTGAACTCAACTCCATCTCTGTTTCAGTGACAAGACTAACAAGAGCAGGTGTAACCGTGAAGGGACACTTATCTCTACTGTGACACTCATAGCACAATACCAAGTACCTCAGCCTCCTGGGGGCACACAATCAAAGCAGCAAAAAGGTTACCTCCATAATTACAGTAAGTCTGACTAAGGACAACATGCAGTTGCAGAATTCTAGACAAAACCAGAAGTGACTCGTTCCTTTTTTTTTTTCCCCAGTGCTAACAGGAAAGTACTATAGTTCTGAGCTACTTTAGAACACAATTATTTGATTTTTCCATTCAAATTTGATACACATGCCAAGGCATTAAAAGCTTGACTTTTACCCAAGTCTGGCTTGATGGTTGCATCCTTTGTAGGCATGGTTTCCATCCCATGCACAATATTGTGAAATGCAGTTAGTTTAATAAGCCCTTAATGCTCTTGCACCCTTTATTTTCTTTTATGTTGCCAGTCAGACAGTCCTTCCAAAAGCTAATTACATTAATGACATCTGTTGGCTGCTATGGAATAGCAGCCCACCATTAGCATCTGCTGCTCTGTGACAAGGTCAACTCTGTAAAAAGCCTGAAAAATTAGTTTAAATGTACCATTGTTGGTGACACCTGAAGAGGCCATGGTCATGATGAAAAAAAATGAGATTAAAAAGAATAATCTAAAGCAGATTATGAAGATGTTTAGGATGGTGGTGTTTTCATTACCATCCTAAGAGAGAATAGGGAGAAAGACAGCCTCACACAGATCAGGAGAGGCTGAAAAAGGATCTGTCACTGAGGAAAATGAGAAGAACCAAAAGATAGGAACTGTGATTAGCTCCAGGTGTGGATCCTTAAGGGGAAAGATGAACTGCAGAGGAACAACTCTGAGTGGGACAGAACTAACCTTTTATTTTAAGTGCCTGGAACAAAGAGAAAGCCCATATACAGTGCAACATGTTCTCCAGTGGTGTAGAACTCTGTTTAGGATGAAAGGCACAAGGCCTGGGAAAGGATAGACTTGAGGGAGATTTGACTGAATGTTAGATATTCCCCTGCATGAGGTAAGTAATGCCAAAGGGACTACTCTGAAATGGCAAATAGAAGTATAACAAGGAAGAACTCTAGGGTAGTGAGACTTAGGAAAAAGACTAGCCAGGAAAGCTTATTTTTGACAGTTTTCAATAAAACCCTTCCATCTGCTTTTCATTCTCTTTTGTCCTTTCTCAGTGAAGCAAAACAAGAAGTACCTCTCTCCAGGCTGGATGAAATATTTATGTAGATCTTCTTCCTTTTGCCTGACATATTCTATCACCAACTTCCACAAGAGGATTTGTAGTTTTCATCTCTTCCACTGACCTGGCTGTGCCCTGTTTCTAGATGTTCCTAGGTTTCACAGGCTTATCTGAACATTTCATGTAGTTTTGTGAAGTTTACAGACCCCTTAGAGCTCACCCCACCTATAAAAATGTGAAGAGGTTTTTCAAATCTGCCATGATAATTTAAAAACAGGGGTTCTAACGCAGCAAATATTACTGATGAAATTTATTTCAATAGATAAAATATCCAAATGTTGGGGATACAAGCCATTCTTGATTAAAACTAAATGACATTTGCTTCACTACACAGTAGTTTGGAATGTTAGTTACTATAGTCTTATCTGCCTGATTTCCTTTCAGTGTGGGTTAAAAATTTAGGAATACAGATATTAAATTAGTGTCTATCTTAATACTTTGGAAGAATAATATTAAATCAATGCAGCAAAGTAATCTTAAAATACAGATAAACACAGTGGAAAACTTGTTGTAGGAGCAAATAAAGTTTGAAAGACATTTATGTTGCTTTTCTGTATCCTAGTGAACCTTTAAGGAATTTCATTAGGAAATCTGGTCTATTTCTATTTGTTGAACTAGTTAGTTTACTTCAGAGCAATATAGTTTGGTTTCTCAAGAAAAAGTGCTTTGCGCAGTGGGTAAGAACCAGTATGAGAAAATATTAAAATTCTTAGTGCCTAAAATTCCATCCATGAAATACCATCAATCTTTCATGAACATCATTGAAGGCAAAACCTTAATAATTATGGGGAACAAAATGCCTGTTGCATCTCTGTTAAACTCTAATCCATATTAAGGCAAGGCACAATGGAGAAAGAAGCACACACTCACAGGTAAAGTACATATTTTTTTAGTAGATTAAAAAAATAATGGTGAAAGGAAGCTCCCTACCAAATACAATTTAATAGAATCATAGAATGGTTTGCTTTGGAAGAGGACCTTGAAGATCATCCTGTTCCATGGGCAGGGACACCTTTCACTAGAACAGGTTGCTCAGAGCTCTGCCCAGCCTGGCCTTGAACGCCTCTAGGAATGGGACATCCACCAATTCCCTGAACATCCTCACAGTAAAGACTTTTTTCCTACTATCTAATCCAAACCTATTATCTTTCAATTTGAACCTGTTCTTCCGTGTCTTGTCACTACATGCTCTTGTAAATAGTCTTGCCCATCTTTCCTGTAAGTTTCCATGATTTTTTTGTACAAGTATTTCTGCTGCATTAGAACTTTGGATGTCTATTTGCCATCAGTAAGTACAGTATACCATTCCCATCTTATTTTCTTTGAAAGTGAAGCTTGGTAAACTTGCAGTTTTATACTGAAGTGGAATGCAAATGAGTAATGTTAATTGTCCTTTGTAGTAGAAGTTGTGCATTTTAAGCAACTAGACCAAGTTTGACATTTTATGAATATTTTGTGTTACTGCCATGCTCAGGCAAGCTGTTCTATTCACTCTGCTATAGGAAATCTCTCAGCTTCACTCTTTTTGATTCTGTTTATTCATCTGCTCCAAAGAGAACCAATAATTTGTAGCCTTCAGTCTTCCTTTTCATAGTTGATCCCTTAAGTAGAAGCATAAAAACAGTATTTACCATGGTGGATGTGACTGAGCCTGCCATAGTTTCAATTTTTTCCTACAAATGGATTGTCCTTGAATTACTGTTAAGAATGACCTTAACCAGTGTGTCTTTCCAGTAGCGCTCTTTTAAGATACTTGGTACAATTTATACCCTGTAGATAATTGTGTCAGGCTTTCTGCTGTCACAGAAACCATTGACATAATAATTTTTCTTGTCTTTTATCTTCAAACTCTTTGTAAAAATCGTAAGGAGTTAGATAAACACTTCAGTATTAGAGTATTCAGAAGCTATGGACACATCTGTAAGAACAAATACTGCTCCTGGTTATTACCCTTGGATATCAGCAGTGACCTTTCTTACTAGCACTACCCTCCAATATAATGAATAGAGGATTATAATCACCTGAAAAGAACTCATTAATTATCCTAATCACCTTTTTCTTCTTCAAGTTGTCTTTATCTTACAAGATCACATATGTGACTTTGGAGAATGATACAAACCCTAATCCCAATGTTGTACACACACAGTCAATGAACAGTAAACTACAGTTTCTATAGCTATAGTAAATGATCATTATGGGTACATATATTAGAACAGTGGTTTCTTGCTTAAATGCATTTAATTATTCACAAGCATATGCAGAATATTTGTTTACACAGTTTCTTTGTGTATATGGGAAGCCCTCCTGGCAAAGTTAAACACCTTTACATGCATACAAAATTTCCTATTTCGATTGACAGAGCTTCATTAAATTATTTATAATTACCTGCTTTATTCCATTTTGGTATGACTGGTTTGAAATAGACATGCACAAAGGCATTTCTAATTGTGCACTGCATTAATATGAATAAATATTCCAGAAGGCCAAGATTATGCACCTTTCACATATTTTTCCCCTGTGGAGTTGACTTAGCAGAAAATTATGAATCACTCAGTTTCTCGTATAACATAGTAAGCAGTTAAGAACATTTCCTTTAAATAATCTCTTGCTATTTTTTTTTTCTATTGCAACTGGAAAAGTACGGAACATAAAGAATATAGGGATACATTTGGAATAAAATACATAAATAAATGGTACAAAACAAAAACTAGGTTATTTTTTAAAAATTATTGCATTGGGGTTTCTGGAGTTTTGCAAAATTAATGTATCCATTGACAAAAAGACATTTTTTACTGTATTGTAAACTACCTATAGTATCTATTGATATTTTGTGATATTTAATATCTATTATCTTGTGTTAAGAATTTAATTCAGTTCTTATCTTTTTAGAAAATTGATTGAGATAATGGAATTCAAGACACCTGCTGAACATTGTGTTTTTACTCTATAGATTTCAAGGTTTTATAACTTGAAATCAGAAAACTTGTGATTTGGGTCCTAATTTTAGTATCTGTAGCATTCTGAACTGAGTATTCCAAAAGCATTTCCATTTGATATACTATACTTTTAGTTTGCAGCTTCTGAAACTAAAGGAATATAGAGTCAAATTTGAATACAGCTTTGCACATTTGAGATCACCAAAGCTGCTCAAGTATGACTGAACAAAGTTCTCTCTCAACACCATGTTTGAGTATCAGGGCCAAGTAAGGGAGGAAAGAGCACAAAGATGCAGTACTGCAATACTGGTGCACCTGAACCTGTTCCTGGTGTGTTTATATATAAATATATATATATATATATATGTGTGTGTGTGTGTGTGTGTGTGTGTGTGTGTATGTGCAGTATGTGCATGCTCTACCTATGTAGCAAACACAGGGTAATCAGTGTTAGGTCAGAGTGTAGTGAAAAGAGGGCTAAACTAATTGAAATTACCTTGCACTTAGAAAAACCAGTTCACCCGGACAATTACTGTGGATCAGCTGTTGTTAAAACCTTACTTTTTCTTGAGCTGATTTTCTGTTGTGAGTCCCAATTAAGTATTGATTGTCCCAGAGAGAAATAAAGGATTCTTCTGGTCCAGTTGTTTAGCACTGATATGAGAGGGGTTATTTTAGTTGAAATTAGTATATCATAGAACAACTTCATAAGAATTTTACCTATTACCAACTTTACCTGTTAGATTGATGGCTAAGCTACTTGTCAAAGATTGAGAGTTCAAATATTCTCATATTAAGTATTTGTCTAACCATTAATTAAAAAAAAAAAAAAAAGCAGCAGCATTCTCATCATCCTCATCATTCTTTTCCTAGTTCATTTTCTATTGCACATGCCACAAATTAGCTTTTGAGACATCTCACATGAACAGAATTTAGTGGTTTTTTGGGTGACAGTTACACATTTTAATTTGGGATTTATCTAGCTGGATGATTTTTATTAATTTTGTTCTTAATTTCTGTCACTGAATTAAAAAGTTAATTACTTATAAAATAAATCAATGAGCTCTTGTAACTAACATGCAAGTGTTTGTGGGACATCATTTCCGTTTTAATGCCCAGAGACTGGAAAAGCTTTCTTCCAAACAAAGGTAAAATTTTAATCCCACTGGTAAAATCCCAATCCCACTAATTCATTGAGACTGACTACTGGATTCCAAGATTACTACCCTTCCACCCTCCTAAAAATCACTCATATCAGAGTGTTGGGTGTGTAGTATCTGTATACTATACATAGTATATTCATTTTTATATTTTATGAGTCTATATGTGTATGTACAGTCCAGAGGGTAGATGTAACAGGAAAGGAATTTAATTCAGGCATACGCCACCAAAAATTGCCAAGAGTATTAATAAAAATCAGAGGTCCCAAGACCATAATTACAGTTGCTGTAAAAATTTCAGGGTTTTTTTCATAATGCAATTTTTATGACTACTGAAAAAACATCATTGTATTCTAGCAGAAGAAAATAGACTTTTATTTTTTTTTTTTTTTACAATCAGCCTGTGAAACACATAGAATGTGGTTATGTGCACAATCTTCTCCAGAAAGCAATTTTGGTACATGTTTGTAGATGATAGTTAAAAATCTGTGTTTCTGTACAGTCAATGGAGAGAAGTATAATGTGCTGAGGAGGTAGCTCAAAGCTCAGAAGGGAAATGTCAGAGGTATGAATAACCCACAAAGCACACCAGCAACATACCTACACCTTCGACAGATGGCAGACTCATTAAGGTTGGATGTGAATATAAAAGAGAGAGCCTGCATTTCTTTATGGTCCCAGAGCACCAGTAAAAATACATAAGTTATGAATCCAAATCTCTCATGACAATAGTTGTGTAATGGAGTAACCACTGATAAATAAAACAAAAGTCAGATAATATCTGTAACAGCACAGACAAAGCCACACAATCTCAACTCATCACTTGACTAGTGATCAATGTCATTTCACCTAAAATAAGCAAAGGTGAAAAAGAAACACTGATATTGTGAACGCTTGATTAAATATGGAGCCAATTAGGCTGGCACAGTTTAAGTTAAGAGTACAGGTGGTAAATCATCTCACTCTTAGGTCAAATCAAAGAAGAAATACAATTAGAAAGACAAGCATACTGCAGCCAAGATGACTCAGAGAGTGGAAAATTACACGGATGTTAGCAAAACCCTGACAAGCATTAAGAATAATAAAAATAACTGCTTATTAAACAACTGCTTATTTGGATTAAAAGTGTTCTGTGCAAATCTGTTAACAGGGAAGTCATAGTTGTTTCCCTATTCCTCTATATTTAGAATTTTTGCCTATAAGTAAGTGATTTCATTCTCAGGGACCAATTCTTGTAACTTTTCTAATACTCAGTTTCTCCCTCCATGCTGATATATCCAGACTGTCCTATGGCTTCTTCCTTCACGGCATTTCAGTGTGCTTTACTGTCTCTGTGTATTCTGCATAATCTTCATTGCTATAGGATCTGGCTTCTTTCCACTACTGCATTATGTATCAATTAATATGCTCTAGCACAGCACAAACGAAACCTTAGTGCAAATTATTGGGATTGGTGCAACAGTAACCCTATTGTACAGGAGATTGAGTTGTCTATATGACTATTTTGTCTAAAGTTTTGTGAAGATTTGTGAAGCAGCTGATGAAAGGACAAAGGAATGCTCAGAGGTTGATGTAGGAGTGTTTGACATGAGCCAGGTCTTCCTTATCCCCAGTTCACATCCAAGGTTTTCCTCTTGTAAGCTAAACAATAGCACTAAGTGACAGGTCCAGTCACTTATTGAACACCTCCAGGGATGGTGACTCCACCACTTCCCTGGGCAGTCCATTGCAATGCTGAACTACCCCTTCAGTGAAAAAATTCTTCCTGATGTCCAGCCTGAACTTCTCCTGGCACAGCTTTAGGCCATATCTCCTTGTCCTGTAACAAGTTTCTTAGGAGAAGAAGCCAACACCCACCTTGCTACAGCCTCCTTCCAGGCAGCTGTAGAGAGCAATAAAGTCTCCCTGAGCTCCCTTTTCTCCAGGCCAAACAANAAATTATTGGGATTGGTGCAACAGTAACCCTATTGTACAGGAGATTGAGTTGTCTATATGACTATTTTGTCTAAAGTTTTGTGAAGATTTGTGAAGCAGCTGATGAAAGGACAAAGGAATGCTCAGAGGTTGATGTAGGAGTG
This sequence comes from Urocynchramus pylzowi, assembly GCA_013397555.1. Classification (NCBI taxonomy): domain Eukaryota; kingdom Metazoa; phylum Chordata; class Aves; order Passeriformes; family Fringillidae; genus Urocynchramus; species Urocynchramus pylzowi. The sequence goes on along the minus strand of VZRH01001689.1, from coordinate 730,455 downwards.
TTTGACATGAGCCAGGTCTTCCTTATCCCCAGTTCACATCCAAGGTTTTCCTCTTGTAAGAAATGAACACTCATAGAATCAGAGATTCATTTATATTGGAAATTAGTTCCATGATCAAGTTCAACCTTTGACCAACCAACTTGTAAACTAAACAATAGCACTAAGTGACAGGTCCAGTCACTTATTGAACACCTCCAGGGATGGTGACTCCACCACTTCCCTGGGCAGTCCATTGCAATGCTGAACTACCCCTTCAGTGAAAAAATTCTTCCTGATGTCCAGCCTGAACTTCTCCTGGCACAGCTTTAGGCCATATCTCCTTGTCCTGTAACAAGTTTCTTAGGAGAAGAAGCCAACACCCACCTTGCTACAGCCTCCTTCCAGGCAGCTGTAGAGAGCAATAAAGTCTCCCTGAGCTCCCTTTTCTCCAGGCCAAACAAGCCCTCTTTAGAGAACTCGGTCTCTACATTCTTCACCAAATTCATCCTTCTCTGGACACACTCCATCACTTCAAATGTCTTTCATGAAGTGAGGGACCCAGAACTGGGACAATACCCAAGTATCATAAGGACTTAAATCCTATTCCTATTTGAAATAATCAGGGAATAAGGATTCTGACACTTTAACATCTATAACATGTCATATTCAAAGTGTGAAACCACGACTACATTGTGGCTACTCTTGACTAACTGTGGCTCAAAAAGGCATTAAGAAGAAATGCAGAAGGCATTGTCCTTCTGCAAAAGGGTCTTACCATGCCAAAAAGATAGAACTATATCATTGTTGTATTCTGGAGCAATATTTTTACAGATCTCTTGAGCTCTGAAAATTGATAACTTAAATAGGGCCAAAATCAATAGGTTTGACGTTGTTAACTTTTGTAGGGACATCTTGTGTGGACAGACGGTGGATGAGTTTGTTTATGGGATCCTTGCTGTTGATGGCACAAGTTTTGGTGTTGCTATTAGTAAAGATAGCAACACCAAACACAGACTGATAGTTTCGTACTGATGTTTTATAGATATTGCATGCCACTTCTCTCTATTCTTATAATTTTTTCTGTGTTTACTTTACTGACTAGTTTTGGTTTGCAACAAATTATCTTTTATGGCACTTTAACTTTTGCAAGTCAAATGGTGTGTTCAGGTTTAATTAGAGGCCACAACACACTCTAGTAAAATTCTGTTCGGTTGGAAATAATTTTGAGATATCCCAATTCACAATTGACTGAACTGAATTTGGAAAAAATACTGTTTTCACAGATGAACTGGAAATATGATCTACCATTAACTGTAGAACTACTGGCCAGATGCTTCTGCTAGGAATTAAGTTGAGTTTGTGTGCTACTCTCAATGTAGTATGATGCAAATGGGTTATACAATTCAGATGGGCCTGTTTGAAAACCCCAGTCTGTATATTTAGCTTCTCAATTTTCTTTGCTTTTCTGAAAGGCATACACTGAGCTTTAACAGCTTTTCCAATGTAAAGCAATTGTTTTCCATGTCAAACAAAAGCCCTTATTAGTGTGAGGTAATGTGTTAGCTACTAAGAAGATTCTGGTATGCTAGCAAACTAATAAATATTCATAAATAAACTTAAACTAGACAATGCACAGATTCTCTGAAGAATGTTCTATAGTCTTAATCCAGAGAGTGTTGTAGTAATTAACAGATAAAAGGGGAGGTTCATTAAATGAATATGCAGTGTCATGAAATCAGAGCTGTGCATTGATCAATGCTAACTTAGAGATTCTTCCTTAGCTAGAATATTTTGACACCCCATTTATCACTAGTACTATTTTTAGATTTTTAATTAGCAGATCACCAGCCCTTACCTCATTAACTTAGCTTCTGCAAAAACATTATTTCTAGAGATAATAGCTAGGTTAGAATAATCACCACTCCCAATTTCTTGGGCTGTAAGGAAGGACAGGACTTCAGCTTCTGTGACATGAAAATATGTTTCATACCAGGCAAATGTGACCTTGACTCAAGAGTGTGTGTCTTCCTTTCTGAACAATTTATCTTCACTTTATTTTCCTCAATGCATTAACCTCAAAACATGTACCTTTTCAAAGACAACAGAAACATTTTCCTAATTTATCTTAAAGGCTTATTTCTAGCACTGTTTGCAAAAATGTTTGGGGATATACTTCAGCAGAAATTGTACCTTGATGTGTGTTTAACACAGCTTGCTGTATATTTGTATAGATAGGTTTTTAAACACTTGGCCTTTATAGTCTTTTTATGAGAGAAAATATAATTTCCAAAAGCTAAAATGAAACAAATGAAGACATATTTACTCTTAAGTTTGCTAAGTATAAAGGTTTAAGAAACTAATAAGAATCAGACAATTGACAAATCAATTAAGTATGACTTGTGCAGACATTTGCTTCAATTTGAAGTGCCTGTTTTATTGCTTATACTATTGGAAGGTATTTTCCATCACTAGTGATGGATAGGAGCTTACCTCATGCCATACTGTTTCAAGACTATATCATTATCTCTGCAACATGCATGTTATATTTTCAACATGCTGCTTAAGGTTTAAGGTCTTCCTGTTGCAAGATCCACAATTAAATCATCTTAATGTCTTTTTGCTCTAATATATGTAGCAACAATGAAAACATTAGGCTAGCCTCAATTAAAAAGCCAATGAATTAGGTAGCTGAACAATATTTGCACCCCTAGCTGTTCTATCTAATTAAAATTCCTATCAAATGGAAGAATTGATTAGTCTCTTCAAACAGAGAGGTTTGCATCACACAAGCAGTATAAATAATTTACATTAGAGCTTTCAACACATTTCAAATGCTGCCATCTCTGCCTTGTGAACCAGTTTATGGCATCCTAAGGCTTGCTTTCATTACATTCACTGATTTTGCAATCAATAGTAAGCCAGAAGTTCAGAACACAATCTAAGAAGGTCATAGTGCTGCCACTGAAGACAGTCTGGGGAAAGGCCACCTAATTATTTTGTGGTTTATGATGTTTACAGCTATGGTCTGATATGTAGCCATGTGTATGAAAGCTCATTAAGCACTAATGCTGGATTTGTAATGAAAACAATCTATTTTCAAACTTAAGATTTAATTTTCTCATTTGCAACATTTTTGGTGTAAAAAATTAAGAGCGCACTACTTTTTCAAGGCAGTACACAAAATCCAAATCTTCTCATTACTTTATTAAATAAATGCAATGGATGAAAAAATGAATTTGTGGGAAAAATACCATTTGCTCTAATTATAATGGAATGTTTCAAATCAGACAGTCACACACATATTTGGAAAGACTCATGCAGACTCTTTTTCAGTGAATGATACAAAACTGGAGGATGTGATAACCTTGTGCAAAAAGAAGATAACCTTTGCAACAGGAAGAAAGAAAGTCATGTCAGGGGAAGTTTAGGTTGAATATTACAAAAAGGTTTTTCACCCAGAGGGTGTTTGGGCACTGCAACACTCTCCCCAGGGAAGTGGTCACACCACCAAGACTGACAGAGCTCAAGAAGTATTTGGACAATACTCTTGGACACATGGTCTGACTTTTGGGGACGGTGCTGTGCAGGGCCAGGAGCTGGACTCGATGATCCTTGCAAGTTCCTTCCAACTCAGCTTATTCTGTGATTCTGTGAAATCCTGACAACATTGTTCAAGAACGCTGGTATCTTCATGAAAAATTAAGGGCCTAATCCACTGGTAGACCCCAGGAATTATAGCATTTTTTAATGTATCTGGAGTATCTGGAGTATTTAGATAGAACCTGAGATGAGCAGAGAGGCTTCCACAAAGTGTATAATCTTAGATCTCTGTTCATCTGGACCAACCTTGGGTGTTGTGAGAGACTGAAATTTTAATGGCTAATGACTCAAACAATCAGCCATTTGCTGAGGCAAGGTTTGCACACCAACCAAAATAGAGGAGAGTTTTCTATGTGTACTGGCAAAACCTCTGAAGCTCATAAGACAGAAAGAGTCCAGAACAACCACCAGCGACTACAATCTGGTGTTTGAGTCAAATAATGGAGAAGGTGGATAAGAAGTAGACCCTGCCAAAGCAGGGTAGTGCTTTTTATCATGCCAATATCCACCCCTTACACAACTGGCTCCATTTTAAAACTCCCCCCTCCCCTCTGGTAGGCCTAAAGGTATTAATTCCTTCTGATGGGGCATAACTAGCTCAATTACACTGTCATCAGCGGTGGCTGTCACATCTTACAATGTGTCATAAACCATTAAAGACCCCTAAAGTGCCTAATTTGTGGGGCCTTCCACCAGAGGACTGTCCATGATCTTCATTGTTGCAACAGATCCACAGTGTTGCATCAGACACTGTAAAATTCCCACCTCCAGGGGAGGTACCTGAGCATTCCACCCAAACCTGTTGAACACTTATGTTTCATGGGCTTCCCCAGTCCTCAACAGATCAAGCCTGATCTCATCACTGGATCCATGAGTAGTAATGACTTTCTACTCTTATCCTTTCTTTCTCTTTCTTCATTTTCTTTATACATTTTCTTAAACATTTTTGATGCTTTTATATTGCTGTATTTCTACAGATGAAAATCACATTGGCTCCATTTTTTCTTTCCATTGCAACCAAATTGTTCTAAATTGAACTCTACATATATATATATTTATATATGCACACTGGTCATTCAGTGTCATTTCACTCTAATCTGCCCCAAGGGATCTACTTACAAAAACTTCAGTTCTTGACTTCAGGGGCAGGTTGTAACAGATGTATCAATGAGAAATTAGAGCCCTCATATGAGAGTAAGTCATGAAATTTTCAGAGGTCATAAGAAAACACTGCGGGTCAGAAAACAAAAGAATCTGAAACTTATCAGAATTTCACCGTATTTTCATCTATGAAGATGTCAGTTCCTACCAACTTCCTTTGGATCCAAAAATGCAGAGTTCAGGTGGTACCAAAACCCTTTGTTCATCCTGAGCACACCATCTATTCAGTAGTAAAGCCAGGCTATTTCAAAGACAAATTTCCCGCAAAAAGTTACCAATATATACTAACTGAATATACACAAACATGAAGAATTTGCCCAAAAATTGGCAATTCAGATGAATCTCCTGAGCAAATATCTGAGATTCTTGACCCTTGCCCTTTCTTCTGATTCTTCTGATATAACTAACTGGGGGCTTTTTTTTGTGGTTTTTGAGGATTTTTTGTGGTTTTTTCTGATGTTGTTGTTGTTGTTTGAGTTTTTTGTTTGTTTGTTTGTTTGTTTTGATTGTTTATCTTTTTTTCATCCCTGCCTTGGCACATGCTTATGGATAGAAAAGGCAAGGAGATCAGCTGGCTCCAATCTGAAAACAGTGAGATAAACTAGTGTAACTGTCCAGTATGTGTGCTAGAGTGCCCTTGTGTTCTAAAAACAATGAGTCCCACTTCATCTACTAATCCAATGATACTTTTGTGATTACCCCATAACTGCTGGTCTGTATCCCAAGTGGCTGGAGGCATCATGACTTCTTCACAAGGCAGATGCCTTTGTCCAGGAGAAAAGCAGGCACAGGTGAACTGCCAGAAGGAGGACAGAGGGCCTCTGTTACCAACACCAACATCAGCTAACTTGGCACATACATTCACTTACTCTGTGACAATGCATTTGTGCAGTGGCCCTGAAAGGACAGCGTCATAGCAAATGCATTTCAATGCAAATACATTAAGAAAATGTGCACTTCAGCTGAGGAATTCCTACATCTTACATTATCTGTAGCAGCACAGCAATCCCAGCATCTATAGACCAACATGTAACACTGACAGCACAGCATCTAACATCTGTGGCACCACAGCAAAGGGACCTCAGAGGAGCAGCAGAGCTCACAGTGCCACTGCCAGTGCCACTCAGCAGCTATTCAGAAACACTAATGAGGCACTACATTAGAGAATGCATAAGAGGCTGCATATAAAAATAACATTCTACTGTCTTTCTGTAAATCATGGGGTGCTGTAGTCTTATCCTGGCTACAATACTGGTCACCTTGTCTTAGGAAACATATTGTGAAGGCAGAGATAGAGATTTCTTTCAGAGAAGTGATGAATCATCAAGGGCATCTCAGAGATTAAGAGAGATTGAGAAGATTAGGACTGTTTACCTTGGAAATAAGAAGAGAGGACATGTTCAAAGTGTCTGAAGTACTTCAAGAAGTGTCTAAGGGACAGTGGTGTGACTGAAAATTACTCTTTTCTATGTCTCAGAGCACAAGACAAGACTTGACTCAATTAAATTAAAATTAGGAGGAATTAAAACTGACTCTTAGGAACCTGAGGGTACCAACAGGCCCTTGTGACCCTGCCTAGTCTACCACATACCTCCCACACCCTTTCCCTTTCCAAATAGCCAAGGATCTCATTTCAGCTGAGCCCAGCACCATCAGTCCCTGTCCCAGAGATATCTCCAGATGATCCATGTCACTGTGTCATTGCTTTTATCTCTTTGGCTGACCCAGATCTACTGCTTCCATCTCCCTGTTGCTCATGGGGTGAGCAGAGCCAACAGATATCATGACCCTACCCTGTCCTGCCATGTTCTGTGCAGTGGCCCCCCTCAGCTCCTGGTGCTGTTCCTGTGGGAGCTGCCTGCCTGCAGCACTTCAGGCCACCTGGCACAGGAGGCCAAGGTCACACAGCCCCATGAAACCCCCTATGGCCATCAAGCCCCAAGGGCTGGTCAGCATGTACAGGCACAGCACAGCCCTGCTGGCTGCCTGATAACTTCCATCAGTAACTAAACCCCCTTAGGATTCCTCTTTTCACCAGTCTTTACCTCAACTGTGCTGTAAATCTAGGTCCACAAATAATTTTTAATTTTTTTTAATCTGATGCTAAACTATCAAATGCATGACTAATAGACTGAAGGTATTGGAAACTCTTCAGCAAAACCAAAGCTTTTATTTGAAAAATTCAGCTTAGTCACCAGAAATCACACAAGAGCCCATGTCACACTTGATCTATGAATTGACACTGCTGTACTTGATTCAGGGTATCCAAGTTAGCTTGGTTAAGAGTGTTCTCAGCTATTCCTGCTCTCTACTGTTTATCCAGATGACCTCCAGGGTCTCTCAAACATTCTGTGATTCTGTGACACATTAAAAAATATTAGTTTAAAAACTTAATCCTTTACAGATCAGCAACTTATGAAAAGCTATCAATCTCTTCCTTTGAAGAATAAAGAGTGGGCATTATTTTTACTCCATCCCTGTCTAAGGCACTACTCTCGTGAGACTTCCCTGCTCTTAAAAACAGGCCTAGAGGACAGTGTTTTCCAAGAGCAGAAAGTTTGAAAAGGTAGCAGAAGTTCATGTTTCCTTTATTTAAATGCATTGCTTCTGCCCTCTAGGACCTGAAGACCCCTGAAGGACCTTCATAAATAGCTGGAGTACTTTATATTTGCACTTCTACTTTCCTGTTAATTTTTATGCTCTGCTCAGTTAAGACTAAGCTCCAATTTTCACTTTCCAGCCACTTCCTTTCATGTACATAAATTCAATGGTTAAAGTCAAACTTATGGTATAAATTATTCCAATTGTGAATTACATTTTTTCCCTTCTGATAAAGATGGACTAATTATTAAATTAAAAGGAAACACATCATTTTTGCTGTATGCCTGGAAAAGAGGTTTAGATATTTGATCCTGTGAATATGGCTGTCACAAACATAGCTGATTATTTTGTCAGATCTTAATCAAGGTTCATTTCTATGGCTTCTTCAGGTACAATTTCCCTTAACTTGAAGTTGTAAAATATGAAGATATCATTAATTAATGCTAGAGGTATGAGGGGAGATAAGAATCACAGTGAGGCTCTGTAAGTGGTCCAAGAAATATTTGTCTTCATGAGTTTATGAATGTGGAAATTAAAATAAAATCAAGCATTTTCTTAAGTAGGAGCTATATCTATAATTAATACAGCTTATCTTATATTCAGTGTTCCCCAGATCAGCATGCTAACATACAGGCTTTAGGAGCTCAGCTTTGCTTCTGCTTGTAGATAACAAAATTCTACTCTATTTATCATTAAAACCCACATAAATACATATTAAATGACAATGAGAAAAAGTTCTGAAAAGTAGGAGAAAATTTTGATAATTTTTCTGAGGTGTTTTTGACCAAGTAATTCTCTTACTTTGAAAGTGTCACCTACAGTAGTCACAATAAATGCAAGAGTAAAACAGATTCTGTAAAAGAACAAATGCCAATACTCACTTAGCAGTTTTCATCAAAGTATTAGTGCAATCAAGAACTTACAGGGTTGGTTTTTTTTTCCATGACCATGATGAAAAATTTAATCTTTTTGACCTCAATACATATGCACAGGAAGATAGCGATATTTTGTAAAAACTTGTCAAAGCTGGAGTGACTTGGTGACTCTGGAAAATGTAATCTTGAAAAATCTCTCCATAAAGGTGCTTGTAAGGACTGTACTAAGGTATATTCAGATCATGGTTTAGGTGGTCCCAGCTCTGAACTGGATTAAATTGCATTGATGTCGTCCTTACCTTGCTTCAATCTAGCTCTTATTCCCAGTATGTCATACTACCAAGGGTCAAAGCATAACAAGAATACCTGATACCTTATAGCATAAAGATTTTTCCAGTACAGCAGAACTTGTGAGATACAAGGACATGACTCAGGCAAGCTATGCAGAGTCTTCCATAAGAGGATTTTTTGTATATAGCCCAATAATAGAGACCTTGAATTTAAGTGACAAGAAGCCCTTTTACAAACAGCATCTATTGATTGAAACAACATCTATTGATTGAAGCCTTCTTTTTGTTTGCATTTATTTTTATCTAAGTAAAAGGCGCACAGACAAAAACATTTTAAAAGGCAAATAACAAACAAGCAAGAAAAAAAAAATTTTGAAAGGGGGGAAAATGGTAGAGATGAGGTGAAAGATTTTAATGAGATTTTTCTGATTCCATACAGTTTTTTTTCAGTTGCACTCAAACAGCCTACCTGCAAGCTGATTCAGAGAGCAGGAATGCTTTTCCCATAGTCATGCTTCATTTCTTGTGCTGGCTGTACTGCCAAAATTTTACATATAAGGGAAGAGGCCAAGAATAAGTGTCACAAAACATATTATCATGGCAAGAAAAATGACAGTTAACTTCCAAGAATAGCATGATCTTTAACATTTATTTTAGACAGCATGTAGAAATCAGGAACAGATTCTTCAAATAAATGAATTTTTAATTTTAATCACTTATTTGGAGTATTTTGATTGTCTCCATTTCACATGCAGACCATGGGTAGGTATTTAAGACTTTCAATTTCACAGAACACATAGCAGAGCAAATGTATTTTTTTCTTCATGGCCTTCTTACACCTTATAACTATCTAATGGACCCAATATAAATCTGCAACTTCTCAAGTAAAAAATGAAACCATAGCTCTTATGTTGAGTCCCACTGCACTCCACAGCCTTATTAAAGAGAATATGTTCTTGTGGTGTTAAAAGTTATTCAGCAGGCATCAGTTTGTATTAAATATGGTACCCTTAAAAATCTCATTTGATAAAGAAACTGAGTATGGTTTAAAGATGTTACCTCAAGGAAAGTTCAGCATTTCAAATTAATTATTTAATCTTTGAAATATTATAGCTACAAATATTAAATTGTTTAAGAGTAGTAATTATAAAGTGGATATTATAAATAACAACATATGGCACCTCTGTGAGTATGAGGTTCAATTAATTCCTGAGGCTCTGATGCCATTCATAAAACTCTCACAGTTTATGACTGCAGCTGAGTTCTTGAGAGAAATACAGCCTTGTGTTTACTCCAGGGCTATCTATTATGCTCCATGTTATTCAAATGGATTCTAGTGTTGATCCTCATGCTTTGCCTCTGAATTGTTTTCCCCCAATCATTAACACAATCTTATAAGTTTTTCCCTTAATACAATCCTCATTTTTTTCGAGAAAGAACACATCTGAACAGATACATTGCCTTAATGATGCAACAAATCACATAGTCCACAAATTCACAGCCTTTCAGCATTCATGGCTGGAGTAAAGGGAGCAATTTTATATGGAAAGGAAGATTTAGAGGTATTTAATTCAGCTTTTCATCTGGATAAGAGAAACCAATTCTGGGCAGCCAGCTGGCTTTCCACAGATCAACCTTGATTCATGAAATCTAAATAATGCTATTGTATTGCAATGACCTTCTTGAAATTAATCTCAATATAAACCTCCTGGAAACAAGGCTCATCAGCCTAGCAGAGGCAGGCACAAAAAGTTCCTTATATGAAAGTCTCCTACAGACACTCAAGAATTCATACTGCCTTGACAGAGTTGTTGTACAAATGAGAATACCTGGGTAGTAGGTAAAGATAAGATATTATAATAGGCTACACTGCAGTACTATAAAGCTGGTAAGAACCAGCTTTATGTCATATATGAAAGTTTTTGAGTATCTTCTGAGAACTGTGTTAAAGATGAATGTGGCTTTACTAAGGCAGTGTCTGTCCTGTTTCATATCTGTTTCAGAAATGTTATAGGAGGCCTACTGTAAACCTAGCACAAGGAATCTGAATCTTTTCTACAAAGTTGAAGGCTCTCTGCTCAGGAGTGCAAATTGATCACAGAAGCAACAAGCATGCGGTTTCTATCCCATGAAAATGTAATTATTTATTATGAAGCACCAAAATTTTGCTGAGATCAATAAAAAATAAATGCAAGAGTAATGTCCCTGGTTTACAAAATGTAAAAAAAAGGGAATGTGAACAGTGAAAAACAGATTGACTTGGGAAGATAATTTAACAGCCCATGTTCAACTGAAAAATTTCAGTAGGACTTGCATGAACATCTAATCTTTTGGTTAATGCATCATCTTACTGCCATTTCCTGGTCTTGGCACTCCAGTTTGAGTATGTGTGCATTATTTTAGTGAGAGTATTTTTTCATTACTTTAGCTTCTGCTTATGTTGACAAATTAAACGTTCTTGAGAACATTCACAGAAATTAAAGTCAACTGGTCTGAAACTGCCTGCATCTAGGCTGTCATTCTTCAGACCCAAATTTGGGACCTGAAGCAAAAAACCTATGGGAAAGAATAAAATATTTGATAAATTATAAAGGATATATATAAAGGATAAATTATACCTTATCTCCCAAAGTATGACAGAATTACCAGGGAGATTGGCAGCTGGCATGAACCAACTGATTTTGATGATGGTATCAACACAGTATGTCCAGGAAAAAAGTATTTACAAGTTTGGGGTGGGAAGGAATTTGCTAGAGGTATGTTGTCTGCATCTGCAGAGGAAATTATTCTCCTTTCCCACTACGTTCCTTACAGTAGGACTTAGTTTCTCCACTGTAAGAGAACAATCCCAAAGCATACTCACCCTTAGCCCTTCAGATTGTAGTTCTGCTTCTTCCAGCATGCCACACTAAGATCTTGGTGCGCTTCCCAAATGTATGCTCTAATTTATTAAAATGAACCCCAAACTGTGGAATTCTGGTTCTGCCCATCCTGGTTACCTTCAGTGAAGGTGAAATTCAATAGGAGAGACAACCCTGTGGCTGTGGAACTGTTTTCAAACCATTATCTACATGAGAATCCAGCTCTTTTCAGTCCTATATGAGTCTGGGTCTACTAGCTTCTGTAAGCCTTAGTAGCATTTTTTAGGTTTGGGACATCTCTGAAGTGTGTCAGGGGAGATCATTCCCTTCATGTTGTCTGGTTAGGACACTTCTAATGTATACTATCAATGGTTATTTGATAGTCCATCTACTCATAAGAATTCCCAATTTGTCTTTTCTCACTTAATACAGAGTTTCTGCTGTAGTGCTGTAGATTTTCTTGGACATTAATCCCCAATTCTTAGGCTTCATTACTGTAAAATTATCAAGACTGCAATATTTGGTTTAATTGATCAGCTCACACATTGCTGCATTCCATAACCTGTCATTAAATAACTTGAATTTTAAAAATTGCATTTTAACACTAAAACTATCCTGTCTTACCAATCAAGTTAGCTATGCTGCTAGAGAGCTAGCTGTGTAGGGATTTTTTTTTCTGTTCCACAGGAAAACTTGGCAGAGCATTCAGCCTTAGAAACAAAATATAGCAGCTTTAGTTACTCATTGCACTGCTTAGAATAATAACCTGTATTAGGTGATCATCACCTAAAATCACAAAAGTTATTTCTCTGTATTTTAAATCAATTCCAAACTAGTTTCATATACCCCAAAACAAAACAAGAATCTGTGTTTATCAATCTGGATTTATGCAATAAATTCTAATAAACAGAAGATGTATTCTGTTAAGAAAAATGAAAAGTTTTACAAACCTGCCAAGATTAAAGGAGTTAATCTAAAAACATGTTTTTTCACATCCCTGCCTATAATGCTATGCTCTTGGAAGTTTACTCTGGAATGCTAGTAGACAACAAGTAGTCTGCAAGCCTCAATAATATTAATAGAGTGATTAAAAATTACATTGATTGTTAAAAAGACTTTCAACAAAACTAGCAGTTTTTCCAAGAATGAGGGTCAGAAACTTTAGGGAATTGCTTTTTTCCTCTGTTATCTTGCAGTGAATGGTAAAATTGCTTCCTGTGTATTGTCCTATTTCTATGTCTGGTTGTGAATTGCTGTCCTAAATAATGAACTAAAAATACGAGTTCATTTCTGTACTGTATTATGAATGTGTTATTGTCACAGCAGGTAATTACAATAATTCACAGTGTGAATATGAGGTCTGAATAGTAAATTGTCCTGAAAACAGTCTTCTCCTGTGAATTTATGAATTTTCAATCTTACTTCTTGTTACTGATTAATACTGTGTCACTATTTAACACTCAAGGTATTCAGCAGAACAGGTATCATACCTCAGAAGGTTTGTAAGTGCAAAAACATTTACTGGACAACAAAAATAAGGTCTTATGACAATGTAATTAATGGCTATTATACCTTTATAGAATGAAGATGCAGGCAATAAATATAAGAAATTATCCAAAAAATCTTCTACTACTGCTGCTAAGGGGAAAATTTTCAAAAATAGATTTATCAGGGTAAGAAAAAAATGTCTTTATAGTGTCACTTAGAATCTTTTATACAGGTAGGGAGGAAGTTTTCTACAGACAGGGAGGAAACATCTACAGAGCAAAAAAAGAATAAATACTGCATTAACAAGATATTTTTGTACCAGTGGTTGGAAAATTTGTACTTTGCAGTACTGTGCACTCAAGTTTTAAAGAAAAATCTGTTTCTATTAATCTGTAATGACAATGTCTACCTTATAGTAAAAGATGTCTTCAGTGATTTTTGAGGCAGGAACTTTTCTGATTTTCTACTTGAGCTATGTTGTGACGCTAGTTCAAAAGACATTCAGTAAAATAACTTACCTGAATTCTAAAGTACATTCTTTATGTTTGAAACAAGAACATGAATTTGGGTATTTCTAAACTTTATCCAATTCTTAATGTTGATTTTTTTTTTTCTTCTGAGAAAAATATTGATTTTTTTTAATGTCTTTAGCAGTTTTTAAGCCATCTTGTAAAATACATGTTCTTTTTGGTTTTTCAATAACCTACACAGAATGAAACATGATCACATAGTGTGAAAAAAATTATGAAAGCAAGTAAAAGATTATTCTTTAATGGCTTAATTGAAACAGAAAATTTTCAACTGCCATTCTTTCAAAATTCAAGATTTCATTTCCAGAGGTTAATGATTGCATGTACAGTTTCTTTCACTTTCAATTTTTAAATTATTTACATGTGAATTTTTTTCCTTGTAGAAGAAAATCTGTTTTCAAATTCTGCTACCAATATGTTGGTTTTAACCCAGCTTTTGTTACTATGTGTTGGCTTATCTTTAGATTTAACTAGAATAGCCTTGTAGAATGCTGAGATTGCTAAATATAATTGACCTTTTAAAAGTTACTCTTATTGTATGTCTATATGACTAAGCCTTAGCCCTGGTTTGTTGTGAAATAATTAATGAGATTGTTTAAAGCAATGAAATTATATAGGTCCAGAAATCTCATGAAATATGTTGCAGTTGATGTGATTAGCAATCTTGATCCTATGTAAACAAAGTCATATGGCTTCTTCTGTGGACAATACAATCACCAAGCAAGAAAAAAAATATGCATATGTTTCTCTTCCATTTATGCTAGCATCAAGGGAATAAGCAATTCTGATGAAATTATTAAATAAAATAGACACACAAAACTAATTGAGTCTCTCATTTGTTTCAGTGGAGGTTAGCACCTAAAAGATGTGTGGGATCATCCCTGCACTATATAGGAAAGGTACATTGATTTGGGAACCAATTTACTTCACTGGGACCTCTGCTTTTGACATATGACTTTACCTTTTTCTAGGGAAAAAAAAATCTTGTTCAATACACAGGTTTTGAATCTGGTTTTCTTTCCTTGAGACAAGGGTCTTGGATACTTAAATGCTGCAAGGAAAGTAATACAGCTAAGGAATACTATCTGACCCATTTCCAAGAATCACTGGAATAGATGAGATTGTAAAGCATACTCACTTAATTGTGTCAAGATTTAGAAACTTTCATCTTAAATTTAAGAGGAAGTCTTTTTTCCTTTTTTTGTCTTATGCTAGATTTTTTCTCCCACCAATACCTTGTCCATTATTCTGGCCTGTTTACACCTTGTGCTAATTTAAGCTTTTCCTAGACTATGTCTACACTGAAAAGGGTTTTCTTAATTTAGAACTCAAAAGCCAAAAAATACTAAAGTAACTTTATGCACAATATCTACAATTAATTATAGCCTATTCTTTTTACAATCTCATTCTATGAAGAATGAGATTTTTTTTCTCACAAAGAAGAGCTTCCTGCAGAGGCATTAGTTTTGTTTTGCTTTTTTCTTTGCTTTCTTAATTGATTTGAACAGAGATGGAGGTTTCAGCATGTTCTACCATTGCAAATCACAGATAAATTCACTAGGAGAAGATATTCAGGTTATTCTCTACAGTATTTTAAGTCTTAATATAAGTGAAATACTGTGATTAGGACATAAACAGCAGAGATACTACATTTTGACATAAGCCATAAGCAGGAGTACGTAAATCACTAAAAGCCACTATCTCTGCCATGTCATGGTGTCATTTGGACCATGAAGGAAGCTCCATAATGACCATGGCACTTTCCTGGAGCTTCTTCTCAGCATTAGATTGAAGTGATGTGCAGACACCGTCTCAGTTTGCACTGCACCAGGTTTTAATTTCTGTAAGTTTGCCAGTGCAGAGGTTCAGACAGTGACACATGCTGCCACCGCCTTCAGGAGCATCAGAACTACAAGATACATCAGCTGGCGGGTTAGCTTAGGATAATGTGATGAGAGAGTCCATTTATTTATAAAACATTATAAAAGAAAGAGTGAAGTGATAAAGCATCCCTGATTTGTTCTCTTCCTTTAATGAACCTCTAGATCAAAAGCAATGCCAATGTACTTCAAGTTCATAGGCTATATAGGCAGTATGTGACAGATTCTGCTGCCAGTTGCTACTCACTTTGAGCAGTTACTTTTATCTTAGAGGATGCTATTGATGCTGGAATAGTATTTGAGATACTTAAGGATAACAGAATCCTGTATTAATGCAACACTGTTCCAGATTCAATCTGATTGCCTCTGTTAGTCACTGTGCATGTAATATTTATGTATCTTGTGTAAGAGATAGTAAGCAACTCTAAGGCATGAAAATCTGATTTCAGTTACACCATATCTGCAGAATAATCTGCAAAGTTTGCAAAAGAACCACTTGTTTCCCTTAGGGCCTGACCAAGCCTATACAGTCTTATCCAAAAGCAGCCTCCTTTACATTCTGGAGTGGGGAAATCTGAGGGCTGCAAGTCCCTAAACATATCTGGCAGGCAAAGCATCATCAGAGAGGAATGAACAAGGCCAGACTGTTTTGGGTAGCTGAGACCAAGAAGATCTACCTTAAAGAAGTCTCTAGAGAGAAAGGAGGGCTGTAGGCAAAAACTGACACCTTTGTTCTCAATATTAAATCCCAACCCTTTGGGACTGTCTGTCTACTTTAAAATTACTAATGTAGAGAAGGAAACTGGATGTGGGGAAAAAAAAAAAAAAAAAAAAAAAGACAAATAAAACAAACCTTTAATAATCCTATTTAACTGCTTAGTTGTGGGAGTTTTATTTCTATTTGATGCCTACATAGAAGGAAACTTTCCTAGCCTTCTGAGGAGGGACTAAATAAAATGTGTTCAATAGTTACTTAGATCTTCCTAGTCAATAATCAATAAAGATTTGCAGCTTATGGAACTGCAACCTGTCTAAAGTGTCTTTATATCTAATGGAAACCTTTCAAGTCCTGCTGCCTAAGCATAGATACCTTCATGTATCTATAAGGTAGACAAAGGAATGATTAGCAAATAAAGCAGTCAAATAGAAAAGTAGCTTTATTTCCTTTCCCATAAAAACACAAAGCCTGACACAAAGCATGTCACATTAAATTTTATCATTTGCATAGTGTTTGCCATATTGACATATGAGAAAATTTACATTATATAAGATATGGCAATAAACTTTCAAATCTTCATTCCAATATTTCGTTTGGGAATGAAGCACAAAATATTTGATGAAGTACACAGATACAGAGATGTTTTAGACAATGTGAAAGTACATATCACAACTTTTTTAAATCAGTAGCCAACATCTAAAAGTTCAAATTGCCTTTGAAGTTTTAAAATAAAAGTGAGGTTGTAGGAGGTACTGTCTAGTGTTGGAAAAAAGAAATTATTTATAACAGCAATAATTTGGGTACACAAGCAGGTATGTGGAAAGCACAGAGAGCATCACCTGAACAGGATGAGCAAACTCTTGTTACTCTTTTCTTTTTACAGAAAAGAGTTTCTCTTTGAGGAAGGGGGTGGTGTGGGTAGGAGGATTAGAGGGGTTTTTTTAGGGTTTTTTTCTCTTTTTTTGGTCATACTGGTGACTCCTTTTTCAAAACCCCAGAGCAACTCTTACCTCAAAAGCTGACATTTATATTCTTCAGATACAACACTGTTTGAATTCATGTTTTAATAGTAACTTGTATTCAATACTTGAATCTTTCCTTTTCGTTTTTATCTGGAAGTAGCTGTTTCTAGATCTCCATCTCTAAATTACATGTTTTGAAGGGATGTTAATTTTGCCTATTTCATTGAATATATGAAAGTTTATTATTACATTTTTACCCAATGTAGTTTCATGTATAGTTTTATAGAGGAAGCTTAAAAATATATAGGAACTTAGAAGTAGATTTATTATTTAGCTTTGTGCTTTACACATCTTGTGCTGAATGTAATCTTACCAAATATCCCAGGAGTGATGGAATAGATTTAGTTGCAGTGGATTTTAATACGAAACGCAAGAGGTCTGTCTTCCAAATTTTCTGGGGATTTATTTGCAGGAAAAAACCTTAGTTCTAAAAATCTGGAAAATAGGTTCAAATTAATAATTCAAAATTTTCTTTCCATTCCAAACCATTTTGTCTGAAGAAGCTGTTTGTTTATAGGATTTCACCACCCCAAACATATACAGAGTGAGAAATATTCCCATTTCTCATTAACATGATAAAACTTGAAGATCTAGGAGATGACTCTGCTTCAAATGCTGGCAGGAGGTTCTTTCAAAGCAACATATGAAAATTAACAGGATACTCCTATGGTTGCGTAGCATATATTTATCACTATTATTTAATATATATTCACTGTGATAACAACTTAGAGGTCAGCTGACCTCAGATGGTTATATATAAAAAATGTGTATTTAAAAATTTTAAAAGTAAGTTTGATTCGATCTGATATTGGCAGATAGTATATAGGGTGGTGTTTCTGAATTTTTTCACCTGTGTTTGTTGTTTTTCTTGGTCATAACTATTTATCACCAAAAAAAAAGAAAAAAACCAAAAAACAAGACAAACAAACCAGTTTCCCCCTGCCCAAAAGCAAACAAAATCTGCTGTTATGTGAGCAAACACAAAAGAACTCATTGTGAAAGAAAGAAATTCCACAGATAAGATTTATATTGCCTAGTTTTGATAAAAGCTGGGGATTTTGACCTGTTCTGTTTATCTAGTCTTTCTCTGTAGTGAATGCAGCATCTTACTGGATATTCCAAATAATACCCATCTATTTACTTCAGAAATCCTTTTCAGATGAGACGAGTTGCCTTCTGAAGTCCTGGCTCTCTCCATCAGCTATAGAGAGAATCTAAACAATTTACAAGCTATTAAAAAGCACCAAATTTATATAAAATGCACTTCTGCTGTGCAACTTTCCTGTTCTTTAAGTAATTAGATCAATGGTCCACAATACACATGTAGTATCACTGTGCACAGATTTTTGAAAATGTGAACTACATTCTCACATATTAATGTTTTAAACATTGTTGTAAGTGCTGCACGTTGTTGGCATAAAGAGAAATCATTTGGCCAAAAGAAAACCAACTACTTTAGTTTTTTAGTCAAGTTGTGTGTCTATACAGAGCTGTCAAATAATTCTTAAGGCAGCATAGCACAAAACTAGACACTACTATTCCACCTCCCCCCAGAAAACAGACAGACAGATGCAGACAGGCTCAGAAAGACTAAATCACATCAATTAATTTATAAAGGTGGAATACTGGGGGGAAATAATAAAAGGTACGTTTAGTTTTGAAGCCTAAGAGATGAAAAAAACTAAGGAAAGTTTCTATGTCACTTCTGCATAGCCTAAGTACCTTTTGCTTTTGGTTATACTATAAAATCAGGCAACTGCTAAAACAGAGCTCATGAGATTCAAACAGATGTGATTTAGACACATCAGTTTTATTAATTTTAATGGATTATTTTTTTTACTGCTCAGCAATTTGCTTTTGATGTTTATTGAAATCATGTATTTAATGAGCAATCAGGGTAGAGAAAATGTACTCAAATTTAAAGAATTTAAATAAGACAGGGAATTGTAGTAATTTAGAAACAGTTTTAATAAAGGTTTTATTATTATGCAAATACTTAATTAGAAAAATAAATCCAGATTGGCTTGTAAACAAACTAAAGATGATTAAAAAATTATTAGAAAAACAGAACATCTGCAAAAATAATCTGAAAAATAAACTATTAGTGTTCTGAAATCTACCATGAAATAGTACTCAGAAATCAGTAGTAACAGAAGCGTTGAGATTAAGATGGGCAGTAAGCTATGGGCTAACATAGTGCCTACTTTGTGAATCATTTTTACAAAAACCTTCTCCAATATGCTACTTGAAAGCTGCTAAAGTATCCTTTTTATTTTATTTTCCCACATATAATCAGGAAGGAACAACTGCAGGAAATAATTAATAAAACTTTCACCTGGATGGTTTGTCTGGAGAAGTGTAAAGGTGTGACGACTGTTTAAAACTATCAAAAGCACTAGTTAACGTCAAACTATGATATGCAACATAGGAAGCAATGAAGAAGTGTAAGCCAAAGGTCTGGAACACCTTCTTGGCTCAAAGATAATTACTAAGCTGTGGAACTTCCTCTTGAAAACTGTTTAGGTCTCATCACTTTGGTCTAGAAAATTTAGACGAGTGTTGTGTAAAACTTTCTAATGTCATGAAGCTAATTTCTCCCTAATAGACTTGTAAGCATTATCTCTCATGTTTTCTTTTTTAGTGTTTTCAAAGACATGTATGTAAAATCCAGAGATAGAGGTTTGAATTTTATGTCTGTATAATATATGAATGCATTCCCCTATTTTAGAGCATTGATGAAGCAAACCTATGTTTTTAAACCAATTTTCATATTATTTGAATGGATACCATAACAGTACTAGAACAAAAAAGCAACTACATCTGAGAATGTGACAACTAGAAACCTGCTATACTATAATCACAAATTTAATAAAATCCATATATACATAGTCATTTGCTTTTCAGGGGGTTTGCTGGTTTTCTCATTTCTGTTCATTTTTTTTGAAATCAAGAAATATTGTTTCCCTCTGTTGAGTGAAATCCTATAGGAATTTAGTGGAATAGGTATGGCTTCAATAACTGGTATTTTACAACACTAGTAGAGTATAATAATATTCTCAAGCCAGTAGAGGTTTTTTCCTCTTCCTCAACAAATCCTAGAAGTTAACTGCTTCTAATAATAATACTTCTACTAATAAATCACCTTTTCTCAGTGTAGCAAAGCCAATATGTATGAGTCAAACGTATCATAGCAAATGCCATAAAATTTGGTAGCTTATTCATGAGACATGATGATTGTATATCTTACCAGCTTCAGTTTGACTTCTCTCACTCTTTCTTTATAATAAAATTAGGACTGGATTAAGATGTCAAAAGATTTTTTATAGAAATTCTCTTTTTGTTCACTTTCTGCTTATTCTCCAACACTTACTATCAGCGCATTGGAATTATTTTAAAGTAGCAATAAGGCATGTTGGGACACATCCAAAAGCAAAAGGGAAATAAGTTTTCTGTTTGATGTAGGAGGAGATACACTGTATCCACAGCCAGTGCTCATAGGGCATAAAATCACCCTGATGGCCTTAGCTGCAGTGAGCCATATCAGTTAGACAGGGAGTACAACACTTTTCTGACTCAAGAGTCTTTATTTCAGCTGTTTTTTCTCTGTGACTTCAGAACATCCTCACAAGACATACATGGCTCTCATTGAAAAATATGAGGACTGAAATATAAGAGAGAATTCCAGTTGCCTAACTGAAGACGTTTAGATGTAGGCCAAGCTGGTTAGGCTAGTTAAGACTAGTCTGTGGATGCTGCCTCTCAAGATATGCTTGTGGAATCTCTACAGATTACTGAGGGTACCTACACATCCTCTTTACATGGGCTTAGCCCAATTTTTGCATCTAAATGTAGGCAAATGTCATTTAACTTGAGGTATTTTATTCAAACAAAATTTTCTCTATTTTTATAAATTTGGGAACTGAGGATTCAAGGTTATCTTTACATATAAAATATTCTGCTATCAGTATATAGAATCATAGAACCATTAAGGTTGGAGAAGGCCTCTGAGATTGAGTCCAACCTTTGACTAAACACCACCTTGACAACTAAACCAAGAAGAAATTCAATGTCCAGTTTTTTCTTCAACTCCTCCAGGGACAGTGCCTTGAGGTATTTTATTCAAACAAAATTTTCTCTATTTTTATAAATTTGGGAACTGAGGATTCAAGGTTATCTTTACATATAAAATATTCTGCTATCAGTATATAGAATCATAGAACCATTAAGGTTGGAGAAGGCCTCTGAGATTGAGTCCAACCTTTGACTAAACACCACCTTGACAACTAAACCAAGAAGAAATTCAATGTCCAGTTTTTTCTTCAACTCCTCCAGGGACAGTGCCTCACCACCTCCCTGGGCAGTTCATTCCAATGTCTGACCACTCTTTCAGTGAAGAAATTTTGCCTGATGTCCAACCTGAACTTCCTTTGGCATAGCTTGATGCCACGTCCTCTTGTCCTGTCACTGGTTTCCTGGGAGAAGAGGCCAATCCCCACCTGGCTACAGCCTCCTTTCAGGTAGTTGTACAGAGTGATAAGGTCTCCTCTGAGAACCCTCTTTCTTGAGGCTAAACACCCCAGCTCCTTCAGCCACTCTTCATATGATTTACATATTTTATTATGTGATTATATATCCAGGTAAAAAAACATTTCCATTTTATTGGTGTATTTGATCCCATTCAAGTTAGAATAACATTTTCTTACAGAAGAGCTTTCAAAAGGCTTAATAATTTTGTATGGTTTTTTTCAAATACAGCCCTAGCCTTTGCATAACTGAAAAGTGTTTGATCTCTTCAGACTTTTTCTCCAGATTGTATCCTCCTTTTATATTTTCAGTTCACACACAAGAGGAACGTAAATATTCCAAGCAGATCTTGTTAACACAGACTCATTTTGCTTATGATACAGTACCTTGGAGCAAGAGAAGAAAAAATTGAAGACACAATAATGAAAATAATTTCTAGCAAAGGCATTAAAGTAAACACGGTCTGCAAGGTTAATGACATTTAAAAATGGTGATTTCTTAACAGTTTCTTTTGCAGCAAATAGGTATGTAAGAGTATTACATGAAACATCGTTACACAGTCTGAAGGGCCAGCATTAAATTATTTTAAAACCAGAAAAACATGAAAACATGCATGCACAAAAATAATGCACTGTGCACACTAAAAAATACTGTCCCTTCCTTCCAAGAAAGCCCTCTCTGTTTCACTTCACTGTGACAGATGCAATGACCACTAAGAGCCAGGTTAATTTGATGAAAACAGATTAATAGTCATCATAGAGCCATCAGTGTCAATTATGCAATTGATGTTTAGTAATTTAATGTACCTCTCAGATAACTGAATCTAAAATAGGAATGCAAACCTTACAAAACTGTGTCATCTCTAAGACAAAAAATAGCTCATATCTAAGATCTCCATAAGAAAAGAATAAATCTTGTGTTCTGCCTGGGAACATTAGAATGCTTTTAAATTAAACAAAAAAAAAAAAAAAAAAAAAAAAAAAAAAAAAAAAAAAAAAAAAAAAAGCAACCACAGAGTACAATATATTATCAAAGTAGGCATCACCACCATTACCCCAGATTCTATAAATATTATTTTTATTTAACAAGATTTCTGCATATGTGCATGTCCTGTATCACTGTTGAAGGATTTACCCCTGAGAAATTTTATCCTCCTGCCTATATTCCTAGTTGATAATAACACAATCATGTTATCTACATCTAAATCACATGCTGAATATGTACCAGTGTTTGAAGATTGTGCTTTGCAGTAGAGAGTATAAAATATTCATGGGCTTTAGAAATATTACATTATTTACACATTATTTAGAAAGAATATATTTTAAAATATTATTAGAAAGTGTACATGTGTAGCCTGCAGTACCTAGTGACAATAATTATTCATGAATGTTTTGAGACCTTTTAATATTTTTACTCTTACTTTTCACAGGTATTTCTATAGAATAAAGTTTTTTCTTAAGTTTATGAATGAATGGAGAAAACCAGTTTTGGTCTGACAGGCAAGAATTTGACTGATAAGACAATTAGATTGTCACTAAATGGATTTTTTTTTTCATTACTTGCTGGTTAAGTAATAACAAAGCCAGAAATTCATTTGGGCACTGTAGCATGGATGGGAATAAGGGCAAGAGAAGCCATAGGTAGGCAGGATCCTTGGGGAGGAGGCATGTTGCTGGGTATTGATCTCATTTTTGTGGTCTGCCATTAAATATCCCTCAGAAAGTGAACCCAAATGCAACATAATGGGCTCCTAATGGCTTCTATTCATGCAAACTATAAAGACTAGCAACTCATTTTTCAAGATAGTCCCATATGAACTCATGGTCTTTGTTTGTCTCCAAAGAGAGAGAGAGAAGGTAGTTACATGATGTCTCAAACTAAAAAGTCAGCAGTACTGACTACTGTTCATTACTCTACATGAGGCTAATATTGAGCATTCACGTCATCTGCATGCTATTCTAGAGCTGGAACATCATTAAACAAGGGGTAGAAAGAAATCTACACAATATTCAGGATGTGTTTGTTGGAAAAGCGAACATCTTGAAGATTGTAACTGTATTTTTCAAATTTACTTTGTTAGTTTTACAAGTTTTTATGTGAATTATAGCATTTAGAAACAATTGCCAATTATTTCTATATATTTTGGTCCTGAGTCCAACTTCCATACATTTTTGTTATCATAACAAGCATTATACTTCTATGGCTTTAATGAATCCTGTACCTACAGTATTAGACTAAAATCTGGCTATTCTTGACCAAGTGGATTATTTTTCTTAGCAGGTCATTTAAACATTGCACTGATAACAGGAAGCTGTAACAACTGGATACTGCTATTTTATTGATTTTTATATGATTGGGGAAGAGGAAGTGTTTTGTATGTTATATCTAGTACGAGTGAAATAGCATGCAATTTAAAGCATTTAAATATATTACAAAACGCTAGGGGAAAACACTGGGTATTTAGATCCTTCAAATTAAAAACATATGATACAATTGAAATATCAAAAATAATGTAGACCACAGAATTAGGGAAGTCGCCTTGTACTCAGAACTGGTGTGGTTGCACTTTGAGTATTGTGCTCAGTTTTGTGCTGGAGTGTGTCTAAAGAGCAACAAAGGGTTGAATAACCCCAGCAGAAGGGTCTGGAGCCCAGGTCTGATGAGGTGCAGCTGAAGGCATTGGGGATGTTTAGCCTGGAGAAAAGGAGGCTCAGGGGTGACCTTATCATTCCCTACAACTGCCTGAAAGGAGGTTGTAGCCAGGTGGGTGTCAGTGTCTTCTGCCCAGCAACAAGTGACACACAAGAGAAAATGACCTCAAGTTTTTTCTAGGGGAGGTTTAGATTGAATATGAAGAAAAAATTCTTCACCAACAGAGTTAAGCATAGAAACAGGCTGCCCAGGGAAGTCACTATCCCTGGAGGTAATTAAAAGATGTGTAGATGAGGCACTTAGGGACACAGTTTAGTGGTGGGCTTGGTAGTGTTGGGTCAATTACTGGACTTGTAGACCTTAAGGGTCTTTTCCAATATAAATCAATATATGATTCAGTATTTGAAATATAACTTCAATGGATTCCTATGAAAAATTCCATATTTTCCTATGATATCCAAATCTGAGTGGCTTAGCACATGTTGTTTGACAACATCAAACAGTATGACGTATTCATTCTTCACACTTTAAAATGCTATTCAGAAGGTCGAAATTCTGGTGATTCGTAAGAGTCAGATCACTGGTAAGAGTCAATATTGTATGCTTATATTAAAGTTTCTATAATCTTGAGTTTTTTCTCATTGAAAGAGTTTAAATGGTATTTGCTTTATTTGCCTAAAATATCAGACTGAAGAACATGGAAAGAAGAGCCGTCTGGTGGTTCTGTCTCAATTTATATTTATTATTGTTTTGTACTCAAAATCTATTATTATAATATAATATATAAAAGAAAGAAAAAAAGAGTTATTTTAGCTGTAAAAAGAACATAAGTCAGGATGCTTTGTAAGTAATCTGAATCAACGTAAGCATTTTCATAGCTTTTTCTTTCATATTCTGAAATAATTTATTTTTGAGAGGTACCTTCAGCATAGCATGAGTAACTGTACCAGAATCACTCGAAAACATTGTCTTTACCTTTAGTCTTGGAGGTTTGTGTGTGTGTCTGTGTGTGTGTGTGACAGAGAGATAGCAAACTGAGCTGAGGTAGCAAGCTGAACTGTTACAAAATGTAATGTTTTAAAAATTACAAAATTTTGTAGATCATGCAGACAGTCTTTCACACGTCATTTATTCAAATGCATGCCAGACTGAAACTGGAAATTTATTTCCATTTTCTAACTCTTTAAGACCATTTCTCTATTTAAATGCAGATCATAACAATTTTTTTTTTCCTGTGGTTCTCAGTGTGGTGCAGTTTACAAGTACTGAATTAGTATCATCAAAATAAGAAAATTGGAAGGAAGTAACCTGTGGTTTCCATTTGTTCACTGAATGGTCAATATATTCTTCAGTGGTCTTTTATGTCTTTTGAGAAGAACATCTTGTGAAAAAATTTGTTCAGTCGAGACAAATCGAAGCAAAGTTTCCATTCAATCCCTTGCAATTTCCATCTTCTAGAGTTTCTTTTGTTTGCATATTCTGTTTGACTGAATGAGATCTTAATAGCTTACCTTTCAAATAATCAATGGCTTCCTTAATCACTCACTTTTATTCCCTGATGCTTTGAGATTTCAATAGTTTTCAGGGAAAAAATCATTAAATCTTCATGTTAAACTGCTTTAGCTCATTTCTCATTGAGAAGTGTGGGAAATTTTGGCATCTTACAGAGTTCTACAGGGTGCTATTGCAGGTTAGTCTGGTAAACCAGTCTCTGAAAGTTGTTTTCACTTTGCAAATTCATGTGACATTATTTAAGTCACTATACACATAACTTGCAAAAACTTGAAGTGGCAATACTGTAATAAAGTTTCAGCTTTCTTTGAGTATCTAAGATGATGTATCTGAATTAAAATTTAAGCAATGTATCTATATGGTTAATCTGACTGAATGGTCTTTGGCATGGTTTTGTTCTGGACCAGTTAGCATTCTTCTAAACAACTCTTTTTCTTTGGGACTTAGCACAAGCCAGACACTGTTCCAAAGTCAGACTGAATATAAAATTCTAGTCTGGAGAATAAGAAAAGTTAACATTAAAGAGATGAGTCTCCTGTGTGGTTTCCTCCCAAGTGCCAGAGAGGGGTGGTAAGCACATTTAGTTTACTAGTACAGCTGTAATCCTAGTGGGATCTAGAAATGTAGACTCCCACCTTGGTCAGGAGGGCCAAGAGGATGGTGAAGAATTTGGAAAGGAAGCCTTATGAGAAATAGCTGAGATCACTTGGTCTGTTCAGCCTGGATGATACTGAGGAGAGACTTCACTGCAGTTACAACTTCCTCATGAGGGGAAGAGGAAGGGTACATACTAATTTTTTCACTCTCATAACCAGTGGCAGGATTCAAGGAAAAAGAAAAGCTGAATCAGGGGAGGTTTAGGTTGGATATCAGGAGAAGTGTTTTTCACCCAGAGAATTTTTGAGCATTGAAACAGTCTCCCCAGCGAAATGATCACAGCAAAAAAAGCCTGACAGATTTCAAGAAGCATTTGGACAAAGCTCTTGAGCATATGGTGTGATTGTTGAGGTGTTCTGCTAAAGGCCAAGAGATGGACTTAGTGATCCTGATGGGTGTCTTTCAACTCAGGTTATTCTATGACTCTAGGATTCTATGACAACTAATTTAGTCACAGGAAGAGCTACCTCTGTGTCTACATAGAACTTTAAAGACCTTTGTTGATTCGATTATGTATTACTTCTGATTGAAAATATCAGTTTACCCATCTTCCAAAAGGATCCAATACTCATCAAATTACTGTAATTTAACACTGTGAATGACTTGAAGATATCAGCACTATCATTGTTTAAAACAGAAATTGTATTTTTTTTCTAAAATCTCTTGCACTATGAAAATGTGAAATCTGAGCTATAACAAAACCTTCAAAATTAAGCAATATCATTGATGTAAAATGGTCATCGCTTTTTTCTATACTAAGTCTTTATCAATTCAACAAAGGAAATGGCTTTTAGTGGTTTACTTGCCCTAAATAGGAATATTGTCTGAAAAAAATAATATCTCTTTAGAGCATCAGGAAAATACTCAGTGTTCACATAATGAATACTAATGTAGAACTGAAAGTGGCCATTGCAAGCTGTAGTTAATGTTCTATGGGTACACAATAGGAATGAGCATTTCAACCCAATTACTGTATGAGTATGCTCTCCAATGGACATGGTATGAAGGAGAATCTTTCAGGGGCAAGAATGAGAGTGAAATTATTGCACTGGGGAAGTTTGAAAGGGTGGATTTAGGGAAGTTTAAAACAGTGATTCTGGGAAGTCCCAGAGAGGTGTGATAACTTGTGTACAATAGTGGGGCAGATCAGCCAGAGCATGGAGAGATGGAACTATTTTAGAAGTTAAAGGAAAGTCTTAATTTAGGAAAATTTTAAAAAAAAATGAATGTGATGACAGAACAACTGGGATTTTGTTCCTGTGTTTTGCTTTGAAACTAACACAAACCTAAAGAAATGAGGGACAAAAACACTGAACACTTCTGTTTATTGTTTTCTCAGAGCATTACCAGATATTCACTGATATCCCGAGCCACTTTACCAGGAAGGCCTCTTTCCAAGAAGCTCCAGAAGCTTCCAAAGTACAGTTTAGAAGCCATGGCACCATGGCAAACTCAAGAAGCTCTGCTCTAATCCTGGCTCTTACAAAGGTCAAAATTTAGCACTGGCTAAAAGAGTGCTTGACTCTCCCTAATCAGGGGACATCTCCAACAAATATTACAGATACCTGGGACAAGAACATCAAGTCATGCTCCTTAGAAGCTGCTAGAGCCACCTCAGGCACAAATATTTGTACATCCCTCATGAATTTCCAGAAGGGGAAGTCCTGTACCCTGGGGAGGAACAGGCCCATGCAACAACTCATGGTGGCAGAGACACAACTAGAAAACAGCTTTCAGAAAAGGTCCTGGTGAACATGAGCTGGCAGTCTGCCCTTTTGCAAGGAGAGTAGCATCCTGGGCTGTATTACACCAAATATAGCCAGCAGGTTGAGGGGCATCATCCCTCCCCTCTGTTAGCACTGCTGAGGCCACATCTGGAGTTCTGTGTCCATTTCTGAGCTCCTTGGCACAAAACGTGGAAAGGGGTTAATGAAGGTCCTCAAATTTGATTATGGATCATCTCACCTATGAGGAAAGGTTGGGAGTACTGGGACTATTAAGCCTAGAGAAGAGAAGGCTCAAGAGACATCTTGTTAATATATATCAATTTCAGAAGGGAGAGTGCAAAGAAAATGCAGCCAGATTTTTTTCAGTGGAGTTTAATGACAGGACAGGAGGCAATAGACAAAAACTGAAGAACTGAATGTTCCATCAGAAAATCAGTTAACACTTGCTTACTGTGAGGGTGACTAAGAACATGTTGCCCTGAAATGCTATGTATTTAAACAATGGATTTTACCATTTCTCCTAATTCTTACCACATAAACCAGCTTAGAACCTCTCAGCAGTCAATATAAAGAAATAAACATGTCTGGAGAAAGATCCAGTTCCAAGGCGGGTATAATAATTTTTTCTCTAAAGATACATCTGGCATTTTGTCAATTACATCAGAATCTACACAGTTTGGTGTCTCATAGTTCTTAGGTTTTATATGAATGCAGTAAACTGAGATGAATTCTAGTCCAGATATCCACAAATAGATTGAAGGACTGAATATTAAAGGAAAGCCAAAAAAGAACTTTGAACAGTGTATTAGGAAATTTCATTTTGTTAAAGTATTTTATTCCACAAGTATTGTCCTTGTCAGTCAGGAGCTGCATTGTTCTTACGATCAAGCTGTTAATAAAATTATAAAGTGTCAAATTGCTGCTCTCTTTAAAGTAATAGATACAGTGGCTAGACTGCAAATTATATATGGCTTTGGAATACTGTTTAGGATAATCCATTGGAAATACTAACTGTAGAGTTATCACTTTCCAAAAAAGACATGATATGCAAATATTTTCATGTGGTTGTTGGGTTCTACAATTTTCTATGGCATTTTTACTCATCTCCCTGATTGAAACTTGACAAAGAAAAATCTAAATTAAAATATTGTATTCTTATATTTCTGATTTGTTTTTCTTGTAGAAGAAGGTTGCTGTAGCAGCACCAAGGAAGGCATGGATATTATTTTTGCATTCTAAAAGTAGGTGTTGTTTGAAATATCTGGGTGAAAACTTCTAGTTTGTCTAGTTTTTTTCTTCTAGTCTATTGTTTCCTTCATGTTTCCCATAAACATGGTTTCTAATTTCAAAAATAATGCTAGACTATGTATAGCATGCATGATACCATACCTTCTTTATTCATTTCTCATGCTTTGTAGTGTTTTTGCACTCAAATCATGGTGGTGAACAAAGACTAAAGAAAAAGAGAAAAAAATTGCAAAGACTTTATTAGTTTTGCATGAAACATGCAAAACCACAATACAGGCCCCAGAGGTCTTAATATTATTCAATTTCATTGGCTGTGATCTCAACATACCAGCAACATGATCCTTCAGAAGTATTCTACAGAGTCACATATTGATGAAACCCCATATACTTAAGATGAGGGGAAAAAATGGCAGCTGCAATAAGCATGAAGTAAAATGGTAGCAACTGATTCAGAGTTTCAGCTGTATGCATAAATAAGAAAGTTTATATCTTATAAATATTCTTTATAAGCCTAGATATAGCTTTAACCTCAAACGTCAATTCTGCAGACCTCCACTACAATTGCTACAAGTATTGAAAAATTAGGAATATGGATAATAGTAAAATACAGGATTCTTCACTTCAAAAAATAAAAAAAAAATCAAGTCATAGATGCAGGGATTTGGACAGACAGTAAAAGTAACTGTCTTTTTCAAAAGTAAAATCTGCTTGCAGGAAAACCCAGTGATACTCTCTAGCCTTTAGTTAATCTCCTTTTATGAATACAAAGCAATACTTTGAAGCCATGATATTTTTCCTGTGTTTCTTACCAACCTACATTCATACGGATTAAGCAGCCATACAGTTTTTAAATTGAAAGTTAAAGTGACTTGCTTCTAAAGATCATTTAAAAACCTGTCTTCCAAGAATTACCTGGCATTTTTTCACACTGTGATATTTCTTATATCTTCCTGAATTTTTCAGGCTTTCTTTCATGTTTTTTCCTATACTTTTTCAGTCTTTTCTTCTCAATGCTGTTTTTCCTTTGCAGGGCTCCCATACAGTCATACTGAAATAATCTGTAATGCTTATATCAGCAGAATCACTATTCATATCTCTTAAGTCAGTCTGCTTCACTGACTCTTTTTTCAATCCTTACGCATCTAGATTTAATTTACTTTTTCTGGTGCTTCCTCAAAAAATATGAATTTTATCCTTTTGTGCCTTATGAGCAACAGATACTGTAACTATCTGGTAAACATCTATGAAATAATAAATATTTTGCTGCAATTCTGAGTCTAAAGTCATCTTGATGGGCTTTAAAACAACGGTGCAGAATGAAGCTTTATTCCAATCAATCAACTTTATTCCAAGTGAATCAGAGACTTGTATCTCTCTGCACCCTTTCCTGTCCATTTGAAATATTACTTTGTTTTTCTCTAGTGTGTGCTGGGAGAAGAACTGAGATAAGTCACCATCTTCCTATGAAATTTTTGTACATGAACCTTTTTTTAGGTACATCAAAGCCTTATGACACTTACTTCTCCAGAAAAATAAGTAAAATACATTCTTTACAGATTTAGTTTGTATAAATTAATAAATTTTATCATCTGCTACTAAAAATGTCATTAATATAAAAAATATTGTAGTCTTGATAAAAGAAATTGGTTTTTAGAAGAAGGAGACAAGGCTTTCATGAGCAAGGAATGAGAAATGTTTCTAAGCATAGGAAGAGACATGGAAAAAATAACGATGTGAAAAGCTCAAAAGGCAGAAGATCAGAAAGACCCAAGAGAAGAGCAAGTGAATAGGGGGAAAAGGCAGGGGGGAAGATCAGAAGCAGGAAAAGTGAACAACAATTTGTGGTCAAAGAAAATCAAGTAAATCCTAGCTAATGACTGTAAGACAGGGAAGAAATCATGGTACAGTGGTTCTGGGAGTGCAGTGACACAGTTATGAGCATATAGATAAAAAGGGTCACCTAAATAATATATAGGCAGAAAAGGATACAACTGAATTTCCTTAGTCATTGCCAAGAGATTTTTCCCATATTTTTTATCTATTCTACCAGTCTGTGAGACCAGCTGTGGAGATTATTCCATCAGTATTTCAAGTGCTGTCACATTATTTCTAGATATGTTATCTCTAGATACATCAGTACATCTAATGACAAATTCACAGTTAATAGCAAAACATTTTAATTGCATCTAATAATAATGTACACTTCTAGTGCTAATGAACACTTCCACTGGTAATGCAGAACATTTGCAGCAGAAAAAGTCTTGATGTGTGTCACACAGTCATGCTGACACACCCAGAAGATCAAGCACTGGCTTTCAGAGCTAAAAATTCAAGTCCAAGCTACTGTGAAATGATTTACCTGAGGTTTTCCAAAACAGATATGCAATGAAATTCCCTAATGCATGTACATGTTGATAACCTTATGCAAAAATGGGAAAGCACAAATGGATTCTGGATTCACCTTTTTGAGATTTGGGCTACAAATCTGAGATAATGGAATGGAATTAACTTCATTTGATTTTCATGCTTTGGTGAAAATGTTGCAAAACATGAGTGTTCACAAAACAGACTTTTACTCATGTACTCATACTCTCCTGATGCTTTTCTGCAATGACTTTGTTGTTTATGGAGCATTATATTTATGCTTACCTCAGCAATTTTATTTCTCTTTTTCAAGTGCAGATGATTCATTTTCAAACTGCAAAAATTGAAGGGTCTGACACATCTGAAATATATCTTCATCCCTCATGGTCTGTAACTGCTTCTCTTTGCACTGGCTGTAATTCCCAAAAGTGTCAAAAATCTTTCTGAAGGATAGCAAAATGTCAGAAAAAGTGGTACTAGAAAAATGCATCTATTATTTAAGGGTGAGACACTGCAAAGTGGTTGTAATCAGTGAAAGAAGGAATAAACAGCAATTGAAGAATGCAATTATGATCAGTTCTTATGCTCTTTCCCAGAAGAAAATCTGCAGATGGCAGTCCAATGCATACCATGGAGAAAGATGTATTAAAAAATAGGAAAAATCTGGAAAAATCCAGATCTATGTATCACTGTAGAACAGAATTGTTAGTATGATATTCAATATTCTGTATGAGACACCTGATTATCTGTGGTCTATGTCCAGTTGTATTCAACTACAAGGTATGCCACTCCTGCCACAGCAATTTGATGCTCTCACTATTATTACTTTCTATCCTCTTTCTACAATCCCAGTGGCACATGAACAAAATAAGCTTCAGACATGTGCTTATTCTTACTCAAAAAGATGAACCAGCATTGCTACTTTCAAAGTGTAATTTTTAAAAGATGTGTTCCTAGAGACAGCACTCCTGTGAACAAACTTGTGCCCTGATGGAAAAATGAATGTGGTGGTTTCCTTGGGGAAATCCCTGTGGTAACATGGGACTCGTCAGCTGTCTGGGAAACAGGTGACAAGGAAGGCACAGTTGCTCATTGGCAAACTGGCCTTTGTGATTACAGAGTGCTTACAAGATCCTTGTCTTCCTCTGTGGAGCAAGCTCAGGACTTGAATAGTTCTTTCTACCTTGACTGGTGTTAGTGTAAGGGGTCACAAGCCTGTCTGTCCTTCTCAAGATATGACTACTGCATGTAGGGTGAGATGGAGATGAGATCAGGGGCGTTGAGCCTCAGCATCTGTGGTGGGTCAAGATTGCAGCGCTGCTGCCACTGGAACTGCAGCTTCATCACTTGGTTTCTAAACAGAGGGGAGATGGGAGCCTACATTAGAGTCAGAGCAACCTCACACAGTGAAATCTGCAAGATAAAATAGCAGGTTCCCTGTCTGAAATTCTGTGCTTATCGCTGATTAACAGGGCTAACAAAACTGGGCTTCTGTTTGCTGTTGGAAACATGAGTAAAAGCTGCTGCCTCAATGAGCTTTCTTTGCCTGCAGAGAAATGAGAATTTATTTCTTCTAAATTCAGATCTGGCTACTGCCACTCATGCCTCCATCATTCTGACACTGCCTTTCTACAGTGAATTTCATCTGGGGCAACATTGCTTTATTTAATCAGGAGATTCAGTGAACTGCAGTGAAGGCACTTAACAGTCACTTAGCATGCTGACTCTTTTCACTGTTAACTTTAAGCTCACTTTCCTTATAATCCATGTCCTAGGAATATTCAAAAGGTTTAAAAGCTCAGATGTTAATACTGGGAGCTTGAAATATTAATTTCATATCATATTTTAACATCAGAATTACAGATATGCTCACTTGAGTTTCAAAGATATTAAGTTTAAAAGTTCATAGTCACAGGCTATGAATGATTAAATATTGTCAGCAAATAATTCTGAACCACTAATCAACACTTAATATATGTGTGAAATCTAACGTGGAGATTTACAGTGCTTATTGTACTTTATGCTTCTGTGAAACTCCCTTATTCCGTACTGATGGATGGAGGTAGAGTAAACAATGTCACCTTCATATTTCCTTGTGGATGGGCTGTATAAACAGCTTTGTTTTTTTCTTTAAATTTATATGGCTTTATTCCTACAGAATGTCATAAACTTTTCACTACTGAGCATTGTAATTAAAAAAATAGATAATTCAGTGCGCTGCTTATTTTATAAGATTTTGGGAGCACCTTTAAGTGTTGGCTTCCCTTATAATGTTTTAATGTCCAAATTTAGGCTTCCTGATTTCTATAGGAAAAAAAGTATACAGCATTGGGGTTTATTAATTCCATAAATAGGAAATTTAACAGTCAGTTTAGTAAAGGAAAGCAGATTCATCTTATCAGCATACAAGTGGCATTTCTTTCCTACTGTAAACAAGGACTTTTTTGGCCAACTTTTAAAGCTACCAACAATTCTAGTTAAGGGATGGTACTTTTAAAATGAAAGTATTCTGATTTGAGTAGTCAACTCTTCTTCCAGGAATAAACTATGCTTAGAAAAAATGGGCACCCTTCATGCTAACATAAACACACCTCTATTAAGATTTAGCTTCATAATGTCACCCTAGGACAGGTTTGTAGAGGCTCATTCATTCCTTATGCTGTTCTAAAATCATAGTTTAACAGAAACCTGTTAGGATGCTTATTCCTGTAGTGTGAAATGTTGATGTTCCTTGGAACTTGAAATTCCATGTATTTGTTCATTATTTTTTGATGGCTTGAACTTCAGTCACTGTAAATTAGCACATCCCAAAAATAGCACAATTTTCATCTTGCTCCTTATTTATAGCTTGCTCATAATAACAACTTATAGAATTAGGGGCTTATTTTTGCTATGACATAAAGTCATGTTTTACAAAGGTCAACACCATGTTTAGCCATGTTTCAATAAACTGCATAAATTAACTATTTCTGAGTAAAAGTCACAGATTAAAAGGTGACTTCATTGTCATTTCTAGAATTAAGACACTGTCCAAATATTCAATATCCAGCAGAAAAAACAGAGCCCTCTGTGAGATCACTGCTTTCCCATGACTTGTTATTCAACAAGCCCAGCAGAGCAATGCCTGGGGCTGTGAAGAGATTGTTGAAGATTACTCAAAAGCATGTGTAGTCCTGCTATCATCATAGAATTGTCCATTGCTTCTGAAGCAATTAAGGCAAAATTTTCAGATTGGTTTTATCTTCATCTTCTTTTCCTCATTAAAAGAAACATTAAAAATGTAGAAATGCTAGCTAGAGTACTGTCCTGAAATTTTAGCAAGTAACACAGAAATAAATATTAATGTTGGCTGGTAATTCTCATACTGAATCTCATTAGTCACTGGAACTAACCTTTCCTGATAGTTTTTCTGCTGGTCTTGAATGTGACCTGTGCTGTATGACTGGGAGAGGACAAAACAAATTCCAAAATGTCCTTTTTGGTAAATAAGAGGGCTGTGTGTTTGCTCTTTAACAGTCATCATATGTAGCTTTTCATAAGGTCTAGTCTACTTGGGTACAAAACAGATGGCTGAAACTTAATAAAAGGGATACTATGGGGAATAGAAGAATTGCTTGTACAAAAACTAACTTCATGCTTCCTTATAGGGCCCAGATGAGCTATGATGTGAATGTGAACTCTGAGACTGCAGCCAGATTGGCCTCTAATCCTGGTAAAGCAATAATGCCATTCAACTGGATTTTTTTTTTCTTTCCCACATCTGCCAACTTGAAAGTCTCCATTACTTCCTTTCACATATTCCCCAGATTAACATGATTTTTTTGCCACTCGGTGCTGTTACCATCTGTGTTTCAGGGCTCTTGGGCAAGGCATAAGGAGGTTCATCTCTTCAGAGGATATTGCCACAAACAAAATACACCACATGAATTTTCTAGGTTTGTCTAAGTCAGTCATCAATTTTTAGCCTTTGCCTAGTATTTTCACTGAGTGAATCCCCAGTGTTTGGGGGCCAGAGAATTTCAACTCTTGCACCGTTCAGGAACGTAACTACTTCTGGACAAATGAGTTTGAACATGAAAACTGAGTCTTTTAAAGACCAGTTCTGAGCATAGACATAAATATTCTCTACCTTTTAGTTTCCATGCTGTTGTCTTGTTTACTCTCTGCAGGGCTTTGAGCCAGAACTGATGTGCTAACACAGAGATGCCAAAGATGAGCTTTGGCAGGAAGGATCCCATGCATTCTGGTAGAAATGCAGACTCAGGCAGACTCTCACCTGAGAGCACATTTCCAGCTTCATTATCTGCATGGAGAGCAAACAGCTTTTGTGTCAACAGAGGTTACATTCCAGAATACAGCAGAGGCATCAGCAGAGACCATGCTGACACCACAAGAGGCAGGCCATCATTATGACTAATTATCAGAATTGCATCTCTTCAACTACCAGTGTGGAATGGTAAAGGTACTAGGTTGAAGCCTAATCAGAAACCAAAGATAGAACAGAAAACTAAAAGTCAGATTGTCAAACTAAAATAAAATAGGAAGGGAACTGGCTTAGTTCTGAAACTTCTGGGTCTTCTTGGCATATCAACATGCTGATTCTAAGGTTGTTAGCATGTTATAAAACACATTAGATTATATACAGTGGTTAAAACATTTTCTAGTCACCTAAGCTATTTTTTTCTCTTGGATTTGTCTTTCAGTTTATATTTATTTAATAAAAAATGCATTTTTAATATCCTTTTCTTTTGTCTGCTGTCATTTGGCAACTCATTGTTCTAAAATTGCTCCTTTGGCAGACTTTGCTGTCAAACGGATTTCAGCTGAACTGCTCAGTAGTTGAACTTGTTAGCAGTAAGAGCCCTATTGCACACAAACCAGCAAGACAGGATTAGCAAGTGTCTGTCACAATAGGAAACACTGTCCAAACTACACTTTTCAGTTCCCAGGCAATTTTGTTTTTTGCACCGGCTCACCAAAAACCAATGTTTTTGGTGAGCCGGTGCAATTAGAATGGGTACATTTTTAATCCAGTTCTCCAAAAATAGCTCAGAATTTTCATGTGAGGAGATCTACAGAAAAGAAAAGCATAATAGTGTTATACCCTTAATACAAAGAGACAAAAACTTGTATCATGAGTGGTATAATAACGTCAGTCCTAAAAAGCTTTTATGAACAATCTCTTTGGTGAGTGCCATCTTTGGCAAAGAGGCTGAACAATGCTATTACTGTTAAGATTGCACTAGTTTTGTTCATTATTTTGTTTTTACTATATCTTAGTTATACTATTATTAAAAAACTAAGGCAATTCTATTTTTTAATTATCTTTGTTTTCTCCTTATCTGAGGTAGATGTATAGCTTAAAAATAGACACTATTTCCTTGAAATGTCTGAAAACTATAATCTGTGAAGTACATAAGTATCATTTTAAGTAAAAAATAGTCTTTTCTATTGTTAATTATGATTCAGAGAAAAGTTTTTCAATATTCTACGCTATATAGTAACACAGAAAGCTTCTTTGGTAAAAGCAAGCGAGCTTTTTATTAAGTGGACTGTTGAAAAATAAATTCTATCTCCATGACAAAAGAACATGCTGTCACCTCTAAATTGTCCTCTGCGTGTAGGCATTTCCTCCAGATTCCATATCTGTCCATCTGTACACAGCCTTTGATGAGGTCTTCTTTAGAAATTCAACATTACAAAAGTCCCTTTCTAAGACCATGTAAACTTATCTGCAAATGAGACTGGTTGCAAATGGCAATTTGGAAGGGAAAATTTTGCCTTATGCTGATGATCCTTCATATTTTTTTTTTTCAAACATGTAATTTCAAAATAAGCATTGAATGTAAACCCTCCCTAGACACAAATACATGTTCTGAAATGGTAAAGGTAATTTTAGTGAAAAATAAACTTGGCTCAAGGAACAGCATAAATAGTAATGAGGTTCTTGGGTTTCCTTTTTATTGTCATTAAGAGAACTTGTTTTATCATATGACAGAACTTGGTAATCTCACTTATTATGGACTTTCAAATTTTTTATTTTATGTGTTGAATTTACCTTTAATATACACCCAAAATTTTATTATTTAATATTTAATATTTAATATTTATTGACATTTAAATCACTGACTTTTATAAACTAAGTCTAATGCAATAAAATAAACTAAGTGGGAAATTAAAATTATACTGAATACAATTTGTTCTATTCACAGTTTTGTTTTGTCCATGCTAGCTTCACAGATAAGAAAAAATATTAAGTGTAAGAAACAGTGCAAAGATTCGAAACATATGGGAATTAAAATAAAACATGACTCTGTATGTTTTTTTTTTTCATGTAAATAATGAGTTATTTCTACTCCTTCTTATTTCATTAAATAATAAGAACAAAATCCCTGTATCCAGGCAGCAAGAAACTTTAGCAAATTTCTGACTTCATTCTTGTGACTCAGGCCTGCCTGTAGTTAATCTAAAGCTTAGTTCACTGTATACTCTGTGATAAGAATAATAATGAAAATTTGTCAGCCCCAGGAATATGCTGGAACAAGATTAATGTTGCATCTAGAAATTGTGAAAAGTGTTTATTTCACTGCAAAGTTATACAAAAGCCTTTTGGGTGCCATTGTTTTATATGTGAGATTAGAACAAAACAAATTGAAATTGTTTAAATCAATAACAGCTATCAGACATAGATCTGCAATGATGCTCCTAAGCAGTCACTTTAGTTCCTGGGTTCACAGTCCTGGGTTATCAAGAGATGGAAAATGATAGATGGGTATAAATTATGCACAGCTTCTAAGCTTTCTTCTTTCCTTGTAAAGATTTTAAAATTTACTCAGCTCTGACTTCTGGCTGCCTACAGCCTATTATTTCCTAATCCAAACCGTGACTATGCAGCAGGAGAATAGAACATGTTTAAAGCAGTTTCCTTTGATGCACAAAGAGTTTCTTCTTCTCCTGTCCTTGTTGGCTGGGATTAAGGCTTCTGTAGGAACAAAAAGCAGCAGCACAACTCCACTGCAGAGCAAGGTCCCCTCCAAAAGCAGGGAGAGCTGAAGTTCTGCATGCCCTAGGTATTATTTGACAGAAGTGTAGGTTGTCATACATGAATCTGGAGTGGGGGTATAATACATTATATTATATAATAGCTTGAAGTTTCAAACTTCTGTATTCCTAGAATTGTGAATCCTGCTTAGCTCCATTATGTAAATTGGTGTGAGCTTGCTTGGTGCAGTAGCCCATTTTCTCTCTCTCTCTTTCTCTATACATATGCATATACATACACACACACACACACACACACACACACACACACACACACACACACACAGAGAGAGACAGGGAGAGTTTACATATGTGCACAATCCATACAGAGTATGTGGATTAGATTTATCTCTATGTATGACATATATATATATACAATGCTATGTGATTTATCTGTGTATGTGTCTTGATATATAGGGATGTATAGATACAGATACATACATACAGATAATTTGTTTTCAATTGCCAATGTTCTTCTGATTTTCTTTATTATTTGGGAACTGTTTTGTCTCCTCTGTTTTCTTTTCCCATTGCCTCCACATTTGTGTGTTCTTCTACCATCTATTTTATCCCAACTGCTCTTCTCTTGGCTCAGCTGCTTGGTAGCTGGCACTGGAGCTCTCTTAGGCCTGGATAGAAGTGGTACTGTTGGCCTCAGTGTAACAGAAACTGCAGCTGAGATAAAGTGTACAGATATGGTTAAATGATGGTATCCAGAAAAGCCCTTAAGTTATTCAAGTCCCTTTGCTATTTATGTAAGGTGCTCACTAAGCAGTATCACTTGGCCATAAACAGAGCTTTTGGGGAACTGGCCAGGTAAAAACAAATGCCCATCTGAGTGATTTAAGTAATTCTATAGTTCACATAGAGAGAGAAAACACTTTATAAAATGGACTAATATTTTGGGAAGGAAAACACGAAATAAATTTTCTGTTTGGAACATTCTGGATACTGTGACCCAGAACTCCTCCTCTTTATGTCTGCTATCCAGAGCCTGTGGCTGAGAACTTCTCTAGGAGGTTTTAAAAGTCTGATTTTTTCTTGATTATGTCTGTAAGTATTTCCCTTTTAACTGACTAAATAGTCTTGAAATCTTGTGTAGAGCTACTAAGGTATCACATCATAGGAACAATGATTTTTTTACAGCCTGTACAATCTCCACGGCCTATTCCTATCTGGCAAGACATGATTACTTCACTGTTTCTCAATCCTGCTTTCATTATACAAAGTGAAATCCATTTTCTAAAAGGTTACGGGTTTTTGTGAACCAGAGCTTTAATTAACCTCACAAAAGCTATTAGTAAACCAGGATTTTTTTCTTATTAAAGAATTATTAATCACTTATGCCTTGTTTTCCCCTCTGACTGCAAAAGTCCATTTTAACTCATTTCACAGATTGAGTTCTTATAAATTAAGCCCGTGTATTTCTATGGTTGTGCCTCAGATGATTTCTTTGATTTTTGGTAGTGACAGGGAAAAAAAGCCCAAAAAATGATACTCATCTCCTTTAAGTTTTCTCTGTTGGCAAGCTGTTAGCTTCAATTGGTTGGTAGAGCCTGCCACGGGAAAATTCTAAATCAGTAAAGTGTTACATACTCCATGGGTTACAGCTATGAACTAAATAATTTCATATCTGCCACTTATCCTTCACAAACTCCCTGTCTCAGAGTATCTGTCTTTGGAGTACAGCCAGCAACAAAAAATTGAGCACAGAAGATCACATAGATAGATAGATCTAGCTGGATGGAAAAAAAAGTAGTTTTTCTCTTCATTTTGTCTTTGTGGAATGTAACTATTAGAGAAGTGAAATTATTTTATAGACAGAAATCTTCCTTCAGCGTAGTAAAATTATGTAAGAGAGGATTAGCTGAACTACTAAGACAATATCATGGTATGTTTTCACAAGTTATTTTCTTCAAAAGACATTACAAGTATCACATACATTCTTTGTAGCATGGAATATTTTATGATCTTTTCAATGAGCAAAGTTTGAGCACCAGCAAGCAACACAATATTTCATGGTATTTCAGGACATGAAGGGGATTTGTAGGCATGATTCATGATTCATTTGGCACCTGTAGCTCTCCAAATATGATCTACCTAAATGTCATGAACTATTACCAGTGAAGGGAGATCTGTACTTCTAGAGGGTGATTTATTCATAATATGCATGATCTGAGTAAATCACAACAGTCCTAACAAACATGTTATACTTCTCTTTTCTAACTATAGAGAGAGCCCAAGGGGACTAATTTGAATGATGTGCACATTTTAGCTTTCTAAAATTACAATTTAAAAGTCTAAATATCTAAAAGTAGATCATATGAACCCCTGATCATATGAAGCCCAAAGAAGGTGGAAGAGATTTAGACATAGGTTTGCACATCTTATAAGTATTTTTTGAGCACATCTCTCTGTTATTGGTCTTAAGTTTACAGAGAGCTGGTATTTTTTCTTCCTTAACTGTTTTCTCCTGTATGTTAACGGAAGTTCAAATTTCCTTTCTGAAACCTTAGACTTGTAAACTCTTCTGTAAAAATGATCAGGTAATAGGCATCTAGACAGTTCCCAAGACTGGATAACTTTCTTACACTTTTAGGACAGCATCTCCAAAACAGATAGAAATTTCTTAGTAAACCAATTGTTTTAGAAGGTGGGGAAGAGGTGGCAGCATACATGACCATCTCATTTATCAGGTTTTCTGTCAGCTGATACTGGCATGATGTTGCTGAGGGGTTTTTTTGAAATTATTGTATAGCATTTTTTGGCTACACTAACAGAACAGAATATTTTTACTGCCTTCATCTACCCTTCACTCCTCCTATACAGTTTCTCTTTCCTGCTAGCAGAGATCCTGATGGAACTGAACCAGCCTTTCTCAGCTGCTGTCTTGCTGCCCTGTCTTTTTCTGGGAAAAATCTATATAACTTCCCATCCATGTCTTAGCCATTGTGTTGTCTTTTTTTATCCTCACATTGTTGTAAATTAACATGAACAAAATGAATTAAGCCTTCCCTCTTTCTTTGTTCATAAAGAGCACAAAAGAAAAGATGACAAAAAGTGAAAGGGGAAAAGGGGTCTGGTTTGACTCCAGTTTGGGAATGGCAATGCAGATGCACACAGGATATATATATATATATATATATATATATATATATATATATAGAGAGAGAGAGAGAGAGAGAGAGAGAGAGAGAGAGGTACAAACATAACCAGAGATAAAGATGTTTTACAAAAAGTACAAAAATACAAAAACTATGAGAAAAAATTAGAAAAACTAACTGAAGAAAATTAGTTGAAACATTATTTGGTGGAGGGGGTGGAGGGTTAAATTCTGTGCATACACAAAAAATTTCTCCTTCTCTAACTGTGATTGCCTAAAAACTAGGTACCAAGTGTGCCCTGTTTGTTTCAGGCTCCTTTTAACAACAAGGAAAAGAAACAAAAGTGTACACAGAGTAGTTCATTCTATTCAGAGGTATGAGGATATTGTCATCAGGGTATTGCAGGAAATGAAGTAATGCAGTAGCACAACTTAAAGTTCAAAGCAGAATATCATCTGTATGACATATTCACAGACAACAAACTAAACATTTTCTTCTGGAATAAAAGCACACTCACATATATAAGGTTTACACACTATGTGAGGTATCAGTTTGAAAAAACTGAGTTATAATCTACAACCCAGACCTAAAGGTTTATCAACTTAAATGGAAAGCAAGTTGAAGTCCCTATCTAAAGACTGGTCTCTCAAATAATTGGTTAAATAAGGTTTTTATTAGTTTGAAGAATCCCTCACATCTGCTGCTATTCTAACTCACTGCTCAGTACCAATTAATCTACCACATTTTCAGAGATGGAAATAGTGTTGTAAATTTTGAGAATTTGCATGACCTTTAAAGCTGTTTTTTAGTCTCTGATTTTGCTGTTGATTACTGTGTACAGCACTATCACAATACAGAGAAGCAGCTCTGCAAGCATGCAAATGAAGTCATTTCTCATTTCAGTTCTCTTTCCTTACAAGTGAGTGGTTCAGAGGAAGAAATTTCAAAAGAAAATTATCACCTAGCACTATGTAAAACAGACATGCTTAATTCTTTTATTTATGCCACACTATCAATCACTAATTCCTCTCTAAAATTTAATTTTAAGACTGTCCCTTATCTTTATATATTACCCATCTATCTTAAATATTGAATCATTATTTCATATGAATCCTCCTGTAGTTGCAAATGTTTGCAGGGTTCTGTTTGACTATCTCAGCACAGAGATCTATTTTCAGTTCAGATTATTAAATGTTTGTGTTTTCTTTTCTGTTAGAATCTCTCAAAATTCCAGGGAGGTTATTGACAAATACCTGGAGGTTTAACTTTGTTATAGAAAAATCTCAATCAAATGTTTTGAAGCTGCATTTAAAACATCTTTGTGCAATAATGTCAACAGGGGACCAGTAATAATAATTTGGTGTCAGAAAATCTATAAAACACATTAAGCCAGTTTCAGTACCTCTTTTTCTTACTTAAGTCTTGTTATATTCAAAATTGAAGTCACATAGACAAGATCAAAATTCCAGGAACAAAGCTTACCTTGAAGGCTTTACTGATAAGAACTCATAAGCAAAAGGTTTAAGATTCAGCATTCAAACTAAGCTTAACTAGTTCTGTAAACACTATTGATTTCCTACAGATTCCTCAGAAATATTTAATCTAAACCCTATTTGTCCCTATGAAAATGAAGTGTCAGAGTTGATCCATATTTTCAGTTTACAATATTGAGGTCCATAGGTTAATACACTAAGCAAACTGCAGACTCTGGGGGTTTTATTCACTTTGCAGGCCATGGGAAAGACAAGCATTTAATTTTTTTCCATCACATGGTCTTGCAGCAGAAGTATTTGTCCTGCATTGAATCTAAATATGCGGTTCTGCATTGCAGTAATATTCAATATCCTTTTTAAGTTGCATTCTGTTTCTGAGATAAAAGCTTAGGCTGTGATATGTGAATTTTCATTTCACTGCTTAACTTCAGGATTCTGAAGGGATAGAAAAAAGTAAAACACCAATTTCTCTAACTTTTTGTTTGGGTTTTTTCAGTTGTCATCATAGTAGGTTATAAAGAAATGCTCTTTTCTTGATAGAAAGCCCAGAGATAGATGAATATTTAAAGGTACATTTCCAAAATAAAAAATTATTTGGGATTGAATGTCAATGAATTTTATGGAACAATTCTTCTTTTATTTAGCTTAAAGCAAGATGTACATTATCCCACTTCCATCTAAGATTCATTTATAAACTGTTAATGGTTACATTTGCATCTCCATCAGGAAGAGAAGAGACAGTAATGGCATAGATCTTTCTCTAGACACTGATATATTATTTAATTATATATAGTTCATGATTTTGTACAGGATCTGCAGAGTTTTGATGGGAAACAAAAATAATTGCACAGTAATTATTCAATGGTTATATTTTTCT
Source organism: Urocynchramus pylzowi (assembly GCA_013397555.1). Taxonomy (NCBI): domain Eukaryota; kingdom Metazoa; phylum Chordata; class Aves; order Passeriformes; family Fringillidae; genus Urocynchramus; species Urocynchramus pylzowi. Next base: position 686,251 of record VZRH01001689.1, on the reverse strand, counting down.
AAATCACATGTTACTGACTATTTAAATTTGCTGTATAGGCAGTTAGCTGTGACACAAGCATTTGCACAGCTTTAACCTTCTTATGACCCACCAAGACAATGCCTAACAAGAAATATGTATTGTTTTCTGTGGTGATTTATGTAGATGGTTTAGTATTTTTTTTTATTTATACTCATGAGACATGATTACAGAATCTGTAAAGGTCATGCCCCGGAAAGTTAATTTGGTACCTCTACGTCCTCTCATTCTTCTATGGCACCCTGTGACAGAAAGTGATTACACCGAATTAAAAATATCTTCTTCAAAACAGGACATTATTTATTCATTTAAAATTAAATAGTGTGCAATGAGTGCACACTATTTAATTTTAAATTAAATTAATTAGTGTGTAATTAATTAAAACCAATAAAGGGCCATGTGTGATTTTTTTTTTCTCTACTAGCTCCATCAGCTTTCCAGATTTGCCTGTTCAGTGGTGGCTGAGGGAAATTGTCAGCTTCAAACCCAGCTAGAAAGTATCATTGCCCTGTGTCATTATTTTCTTATTCACTATGCATATCCAACACCACTACCCATACTTAAGGGACAGGCATGTTTTAAGTCTAAATGTGAGTTGAGAAATACATTTTCTAATAGACTTTTCATTGCCAGGCAGTCAGCAGTCAATAGATTTCCTAAAAAATTTTTTCCTTCTCCTGTGTGGAACTACTTTTACTTTGTTTCTACTTTATTTCCTGCAGAATGTCTTTCCTTATCCTTTATCCCCATGCACTTAGTCAGGGTAATACCTGATAAGTAAACTGAGGTTCAGAGTTTATTTTTAAATTACTATCCATACACATCTATTTTCTCAAAAAAAGTTGATGGATGACAGTTAAGTTTGGCTAATCATATAGCAGGCGTAAAAGGTTAATGAAAAACCTGTTCTAGGAGTATAATGAGTCAGTGTTTTCTATCAAAGAAAATTTGTAATGATCTGCAGTTCAGCAAAAGTAGTTTATATTTCTTTCAGACTCACTAAGGGCTTTTCCATTTCCTTCAAAATTTTTTTCTTGATTTTTGGGCCAACCCAAACTACCACAAATGAAGGGAGGATGCAAATAGACATGACAGAGTGTTTGTAAAATAGGAAGATACAAAGACAAAGCTAGGAAGGTACACAGAAAGGAGGTAATGAACACAAAGGCTATCAACAGCCATTATGAAAATTGCTTTGTTTTTTGCAGGAGGGTCATGGCTGAAATGAGACTGTGAAATGCTCTTTAGAAGTGAGACAGGACAGAATTTAATGGGTTTCAGGATCCATGCTTGTAGGAGTTCAGTTATTTGAGGTGAGGCATGACCATGGGATACATAAAATTTATGTGGTGTGTGTCTTTCAGCTTCAGACTCCAAGAGCAGATCTTAAACATACACAGGGCCAACTCCATTAAGTGAGGTGATCTGAAAAATTGGGAGAAAGAATTGAAAATCAATCTTCTCTTCATGCACAGGGAAGGGAATGTGAAGAAGCAAAGGAGGGACAGTATGGAAAGTTGTTTATAGATTAAGCTGGTGAACAGTAGTGGCAGTGTCTTTTGACCAAGATGCAAAGGACAAAGCACACCTGCCAAGTGTCTTGGGAGGAGAAAATTAAAATAAGAAATTTAGTTTTGTGGTCAGAAGGAACATGATAGTTACAGAGCTTACTCATGTAAAAAACAACCTGAAAGTAATTTTTCATATTGTATCTTATGTTTGACTTCCCATGCAAAGGAGCCCTCAGAAATTAACATTTTTACTAGACTTTCTCCAAACTAGATATTTTCTTTAACAAATAAAGATACAATAGAACAGCAGAATTTCCAAAGTACATGTCCTTTACCTAAAAGCAAGGTTTCTATCCTATGCTTAATGAAAAAAATGCTGCCTGACTATGCCTATAGTAACTTTTTTTTTTTTTTTAAGGGAATCCACTTTGGCTAAAGAGCAATTTCTAGGAAGATCTGCCAGCATTGCTTTTTCTGGTTTTATTTGCTTGGGGTCTTTTTCATACGAAAGAGAACTTTAGCACTTAGTGCACTGGCATGTAAATCCAAGGCTTATATTCCTTGTACACAAGTGTTGATGTTTCAATTAGCAATAAACCACAAACTGTTGTCATAGACTGCAACCATCTGGTGGACTATTAAAAAGAAGAAATGAACATCTTATAGATATATAGAACTTCCTAAGGAATAATTTCCTGGCGCAGAAATGCTCAGAGTTTCAAGTCTACCTCTTTCATTTATTTTTTTGGAAATAGATAAAGTAAGGAAATGAGATACTAACAATGTAATAGGAAATGCAATATCAGATTTGACCCTTGAGGTCTGAGAATACAGGTAGAACTCAGGTAGTGCTCAGACTGGGAGCTAATGGGGCAAGTGTATTCCAGAGGTAAATGTTATTGAATAGACTTCATCTCTTCTTATAATAAAATGACCCTTTGTAAATATCAGGTATAAATAACAGGGTTATGGTTGCCGCCTACTACAGAAGCAGGTTGAAAGTACTTGCACTTCTTTGAACCCGTTGGAACTCATGATCTGAATTTCATCTCAAAGTATTGAGAAAAGCAGTTGATTATTAGTGTGTCAGGTTCAGTGTAAACATAACTAAATATAATGCTGATTTTTAACACCTTAAAACCTATGAAGAATGGTCCAGTTCAGCTGTAAACTCTCAGTGGAGGTTAGAAAAAATTTCTGTTAGGAATAACTTAGGTACAGTTAACCCTGCCTTCATCCAAGGATGAACTAGATGAGTTTTCAAGTGCTTTGCAAAGTCTGTGGCTTTAGAAAGTGTTCTTCTGATGGACCTAGACAGAAAAGACAAAGCAAGCTAAAATCCAGTTCAAATTAAAAAGGCACAAAAAAGGCTAGATACCTTATCTAAGTTATGTCTCAATAAATAAATATCACACAGAAAAGATCAAAGCAAACCAATACCTTCTTCTATTTCATCTGTGTCTCCCTTATTTTTCTTATCATGTGAGCAGATATCCCATTATGTTGTTGCAATGCTTCTGTAAGTGCACAGCTTTGCTGTATTTCCCTTCTACTTTTATCAAAAGTACTATAACACGGGAATTGTGTATTCTTTTTTGTCTCTAATATACATCTTCAAAAATAAGCAAGCAATACTTTAATATTTTTTTCAGGGAAAAAAATTAAATTGTTGATTTGAACTTGGACATCATCTGTGATGGCTCACCTAATTTAATTTGTTTAATATGGTGCAGGAGGAAGCCAGTATGATCATAATTCAGCATGATGTGGAAGGCTTTTTATGCTCTTCTCTCAAGGTTAGTCAATAGCTAACTGAAGCACTATATCTGCAGCCATAGGAAAAAGAATTTGGTTCTATAACTGGTAAATACATTTACTTTCTGTAAAACCTAAAATTCATTTATTATGTTTGCATAGAAGCATTTCAGACAAAGTGAAGCCATCAAATCAGTGGAGTGCTTTTCAAAAAATAAAGATCTATTGCTGGTTACTCCAAGATATCTTGTCTTGTCAGAAATCTTGGACTTTATAATATGAATGCTAATTGAAGTATTTTATCTCTATTCCATTTATTGACCATTTTTTAAGTTGCCCACATTGCAGATGTCCCTTAACTGGAATCAAGCAAGACCAATATGACTTCAATCTCTTCAACCATTGCTTCTTTTTGCAGCATAATTTATATTTTGGATATGGTAATACCCATGCCTCTGCCACTTCCCCAGCCTTGAATAACCACCTGAAGGTACAGTCCCTTAATCCATGAATTGTGAATCAGGAAGAAAACACTACAGGAATATGTAAATAAATGCATGCAACAAAGAAGATAAAGGAATAAAATCTATTTTTTCTTTTCAGTTCAGCTTCTACTTAAATAGAACAAGACTATAAAATAAATTATTAAAATAAAAATAAAAAGGAAAATTGGCAAAATGTTTGGGATAATAACAATGGAACCTTGTTTCTAATATCCAACAGTCAGGTTTTTGTTTTGTCTGTGAAGCTGAACTGCATGCAAATCTTTAATAATAGCCACCTTCAAAAGACAGATCTTCATTTATGCATCTGCAGTAACAATGCAATAGCTGTGTTCTGGAGTTCTTTTAACAATTGCTTTATTCAGTGATCCGTGTGTTTTTTCTAATTAATTATTTAAATATTCTGTCAGGTGCTGCAGTTAAGTCTTAATCATTTTATAAATGGAGGAATAGAAAGAGAGTTTAAGTGACACTATCACATCAGAAAGCATTAGTGGTGGGATCACAGAGAGGAAAGTCATGGGTGTATGTCCAGGCAGGTTTTGTGACATCGGTGCCGGTAACAATGAACTCTGGAGGAACTTTTTCATTCTTTCATTCAAATATGTTGGACTCATTTAATGCCAGCTGAGGAAACACAATACAGCCATGCTTAATGTTTCAAAAACTCTATAAGTTCTTATGACATTACAGATTTATATATGTATTGACACTGATTTAAGCCTGCATGTGTGTCCTGGGACCTAACCTTTCTGATTCTTTTAAGCTGGCACAATTAATTTCAAGAGAAAAAGGATAACTATTGAAAATATTACACCACATATGTTATACAGACGCACTCCTGGGTCAATTTCTCTACTCTGTTGTTGCAGTGTTGAAGTTTCATCTTTAAATGTCAGTTTTCTTAAGTCTGAGTCCTCTCATGAATCATAAACCTTCCCAGTTCAGAATAACTTGTATCATTAAATGTTTTGGTAGAAGTACCTATTAATTTTATGCATATCAATATATCACTTAAAACTATCAAACCAATTTGATACCAAATACCTCTCAGGGAAAGAGGGCCACAGTCTCTATCCCAGAAGTCTGCAGTCTAACTAGATAAAGCAAAGAAAGGACTACAGAGAAAATACGGCTGAAGAGGAAAATATTTTCTCAGGTTCATAAAATAAGGTAGTGGCAGTAAGAAAAAGACTAAGCTTTCTGTTTCCAGTCTTCTGAGCATCTCACCTATTTTCTAAATATTTCTTCCATTTCTTTTCTATTTTCAGCAGAATATTATAATTTATATTCAGATCTGGTATATGGAAGTAAAATATTACTGATTTGTAAATAAGCTGAGATGGGAATTTCCCTGGTGAGTTACACTTCAGTACAAAGCAAGATATAAAAAAATGCAGTACTTTACAAAACTTGATTGGAACAATATTCTCACAAGTTCCTTTGTTTCTTCTGAGATGCTCATACAGCTGTCAGAACCTGTAATGTTAATGAGTAATGCAAACAAAAGAGAGCTATAATTGTTTGTCCCAAGTAACAGTAAAAGATCAATATCACATCCTGCTTGAGTGCTGCAGTATCTAACACCACAACCATTGCTAAAAGAGAGGTGTTATCTTCAGAATTATCATTATTCTCCTCATGAAATAGGAGGCAAAAAACAAGTCTGTAAGAATAAAAATGTTTAATTAAGTGCAAGAAAAATCTTGTGAACAGAAAAATTCTCAACTCACAAAAGAATGAAGGTATATTCAGCATCTTGCCCCATAAAATTCATTAAAGCCATTATTAGGGGTTTAGAACTATAAAACCAGGTTCAGCCTTTAAATTAGAAAGCACTTGCACCAAGACTACTATTGTAAGACTGAGGATTTCAGCACTGGGGGATGAACATGCTTATCAAGCAATGACATTTTAGTGTGAGACAAAAGTTAAATTCTAAGTTTATGCAAAAGCTTTCCACTTTTCTCCAAACCTTTTGATCCTTTTCCCAGTCAGTATTGAGGTAGCTTTCTAATAATAATATAAAACTCTATATTGTTGGTTTATTAGCTGTTATATGGTAAGCTTGCTTATATTCTGTTTGATAATGTTATACGGCATTTGATTTTCTCAGACACAAGAAATGGAAAACTGTTTCTTACATGCATGATTCCCATGTTTCCTATACTTTCTCCTTTTTAAAACCTTAACCTCTTTTTATGTTTTTATTCTGTTTACTTCTTGCTTGTCTCCTCTTCTTTTGTCTTCCTAAATCTTTTTCCTTATATGTCAGTCCCTTGACTCTGTTACTCTTCCTATTTGAAGTCAAAACCAGCAGGATTCCTCCTTCTTCATCCCACTCATTTCTGATTTTGACCTTATGTTTAATTCAAAATATATTGAGTCTTTCATGAGCAGATATGAGATCCAGTCTGGGTTAGTCAACACACATCTAGATCACAGATGCTGCAAATAACAATGCGAGCAAGGCTCCAGGTCATGCACCCTCACAGTGTGCTCCTGAATTGAGATTCTGTTATGCTGATATGAAACCAGTTAAGAGTGCTAATAAAACCTGAGCTCTACAGCAAATAGTGCTTTTCTCCTTGTCCTGAAATATGAACTATTGTATAATCCTGCCCTCCCCACCACAGACATTCAGTCACAGAGAAGAAATTCAGTAGCTGAGGATGTTCCTGTTACACCCTCTTGACCTTGGCTAGATCCCTAAGAGCAATAAAGAAATTTGGGGTGTGACAGAAAGGCATCACAAACTGAATCCCAGAGATTGTCACCACTGCATGAAAGAATTCAAAGGATTTGCAGGTGGGCCCAAATATGTCTCCAGGGCTACCTTTTTCTGGAGCTGAGGCTTTTCACTCAGGGCACAGGAGTCCTCTTCTAAACTCAAGCCTGCAACACTTCCTTCTGAGAGATCAATCTTTTAAGGCACACCAAACAGGAACAGCATTTCCCAAATTTTATGTGAACACATCATCTGTGAGAGGGTGGTGCTAAAACCCACCTAAGTGATTGAAGGCAGTGTCCTTACCTGAGACTGTAAACCAGAGTGGACTGGGTAGTTCTTTCTGCTCTGGCTACTGAAGTTGGAACACTCAAGAGAAATAAAGAATTTCAGGTAAAAAAGATAAACATTAATAATTATATATCCCCAGTGGTGAGAGAACCTATCTGCAAATAGGGAGATGCGAGTTCCCGCCCTATTCTTACTTCATTCTTCATTTTAGTGCAGAGGACCCATACCAATACATGCAGAAACATCCCTAAAGTAAGAACCAGAATACCAGCCTCCCCCAGCAGATGTGAAAGCCATAATCTTTCCATGCCATCTCTCTGATCTTGAGTAATTTGTAGATGAGCACCATCACTTCTAGGCAGACAAAGTTTTTCACTATCTACTTCCTTCAAACGTTTTGTTTCTGATGTCCTCCCAGAAAATCAGCTGAGTTTCAAATACTTCAGGCAGAAGGAGGGCACAGATCTGGCTTGCCCTTAGTAAATGGAATAACTCATTTCCTGAACAACAGCCACAAGTGCTTTTTTTCACATCATTGTGCCATCCACTTAACATATTTTAGGAACATCTAGGTATAAAATAATATTCACCAGATAAAATTTAATCAGAAATTGAGGCAGAAAAAATGCTTTATTCTTTGTTCCCTCGTGAACTTAAACGGCAGAAAGGAATTTAAGCTGCTGAACATGACCTAGTCCTCCAAATGCATGACAGCAGAGCACCTTGAAAACCCAAATTTGAGTAGTGGTGCAACTGATCAGCAGGAAGATTTCATAGTTTTAATCCTAAATTGTGCCTGAGTCTTTCTGTAGACAAACAAGTCTCTCAATGCAGCTGTCTATAGCTCAATATATTAAATACACATATTTCTTGTAAGAAGTGAAGCTGGATAAATATATTCTCTGGCGACAGCTGGGTGCCAAGAGATTAGAATTGGCATGTATGGGAATACATGCATTCCTTCAGAGCCATTGACAGAAAGCAGCAGGCAGCAGGACTATCCTGGTTGTTGCCCTGGCAGGCAGGTGGTTTCCTTGGCTGACCAGCTCCCAGTCTGTCCCTCTGGGCAGCCAGGGAGACAACCAATGTGTTAGCTTGCCAGCTTCTTGGCTGTCTGAGTGGCAGATGGGCTTGCAAGCTGCCTGACTGGCTGCCTGCCTAGCCCTGCTTCTTCTGCCTGATGGCTGATTTACCTGCTGCCCAGCTCCCCAGATGCCTGGCAGGCTGCCTGCCCAGTTTGCCTGATCATGGGTGAGGTTATGGGCCCAAAATAGTTTGTTCTGCAAAGCAGGAGATTGCAGTGTTGGTGTTTTGTTCTCATCCAATCTGGAATGTCCCATGAAGCAGAAATTCCCATCCCAGCAAGCTTTAATAATCAGTTTATGACATTTATCCATGTATTCTGTACATGGCAACTTCGACTTCTTAAGACTGAAAAAACACCTTGCTGGAAATGTTTGCATAATATGAGTCTGACTTGATTCAACTTCTCAGATTGCTTTGTACAGATTTTCTCTAGCAAAGTCAGAAAATATTTTTAGATAGGCTTGTAATGTCATATTAATCACTGGCTCTATTTCTACTGAATTAAGCTACAGCCCAAACCATAAAGTACTAATAAACTGTAATGTAGACTCATGAAAAATTGTAATGATGATGGTACTGGGTATGTGGCCAATATAAGTGCCAAGTGGAATGGACCTTTTCTTACTTACAAAAAATAAAGATATAAATTTCTATTTGTCATAAAGATGGCAGGAGTCTGCCTTTTCTCAGAATACCTTACCTTTAATATTCCAATTTCATTTTAATCACACTGTCCTAAAGATTTCGCTCTGCTTAAATAATGAAAAAAGGTGTTATAAAAATTGCATGAAATCAGCTTGCCCCAGGACAGGTTCTGTTGGATGTAATTACATATGCTTCAACAACTGGAGCAATGTGTTGTGAGAAAGGCTTTTAAGGTGATGGAAGTTAATTGTACAGGTTTTAAGGTAAAAAGGGAGTGGAGAACAATGACCAGCACACTGACAAGAAGCTGTTCAATTTCTTAAAGCTCAAGACAGTAAAAAATATTATTAAATAATAAATGGACAAAAAATGGAGTGGTAAATATGTGATACCCTTTATCATATAGGGGAAATAAAAGCAGACTCTGACCTGATAGAAAGTATTGTACTCTGAGAAAGACTGTCAGATACAAAGTTCTTTATGACATACCTACATCTAAAATAGGACAGTTGCCTATAAAGAAGGCTGTGATATTTCCCTGGTGACACTGCTTTAGAAGGCACTACAATAAGAAATACCATTTTTTTTTCTGCAGTACTGGTAATGACAATACATCAGAATTGAAGTCTGAGGCTAAGGAAAACATTTAGACTTCTTTTTCCCAGCTGGAATACACAAAATATTTTTAAAGGACTCTCTGGGGGGCATTTCTCAAACTGTGAACTTGCTTTCCTAAGATATGCCAGATAGTCACAAAGACAAAGGGACTGTACATGCCTGTAAGGAGTTTATTAAAATTAATAAATAAATATATCAAAGACCTTATAAATGTTGTTTTCATCACCTTATACTGTGCATATGATATAGCATCTCTTTAAAACATAGAATACTTGGTGTATATTTAATCCTGTTCTAGTTCCTGATAAATAAAATTTTCACTTCATACTGAATTCCAGATATTTGGGTATCAGGTCTCCCATTATGAAAGAGTCACTTGAAGCACAGTAGGTTGCTTTATTAAGCATGATTTCTTGAGTTACAGCCCTTGTTCAAGAAAATTGCTACCAGTATGTTAATTGCTACTAATAAATTAATTATATTGCATTGAAATACTTAATAAAATAGAGGCACACTCAAGGAGTGAAGGATTATTGTTGAATTTTAATGTTAGATTCAAATACATCAAATTTACAACTTAGTCTTTCCTGCTCTATGGCCACTTGATTTTGATGAGCTGGAAGCATACATAAGTCCTACAGACTGCTTAAAAAGACAGCTATATTTCACATGAGAGAATGCAAAGAACAATATGCCTTTCACCCACAAATCTAGCTGACAGTACTTGAAAAATCTTTAATTTATTTCATATGAAAGGTTCTTAATTCTTAGCTCTTCTCCTCAGGGACCTCTGGCTTCTCCGTGACTTGAATTTTTCAGGTCTAGTCTGTTCTTTCTTCTAGTTTAAGTTTTATTTGTTTCTCATTACTGGTATTGCTGTAAATAAATCTCATAATCTGATTTCCTTGTTAAGGTATACAGCACGTATTGGTCTAGTCCCTAAGAGCTTCTGGAGCAGAGTTAAGGTATTAATGCCCAAATCCTGAAATAAAGTGCCCCTGCACAGGGCCAGCAGGCTGCCTTTATTTAGGCCAGAACGTCAGAGGTGAGTTGAGACAAAACCCCCAGAGTCCCATGGCTGGTGGGCACTGGAAATTAAGTTTTTGTTACAATACTGAATTTTGGCTCTAAAATTCTTCTTATGTCATATTTTAGGAATATAAAGTCACTTAAAGATGCTCCTCCAAATAAATAACTGGGTGAAGAATTTCAAAGATGGGCTTCTTCCATTCCTTTCGTAGCTTGAGCCTGAATTTTTTTCCACGTAACTGAATGCCCAATGATTATTTTTTTCATTTGTTTAAACTCTAGTTCCTCTCCCATCCTTTTCTTGGCAAGATGAGTGATTTTTACGACAAAAAGTTCCTATATACTGTGTGTTATCAAAGTCAATAAAATACCAAAAAGTTGAAAAATTTAGTATATCCTGTATCTGAGGCTGAAGGGGCAAAAAATAGGTGGTTTATATTTTTGCTAGAGCTTGCAATCAAGTCAGTAGAACAACTTTTAAAGAATAAAGGATCTATTCTTAGAAAGATTACTTACTTTTTATTTGGATGAACAACTCCATGGAGTTCTGCTGCCTATGGATTCAGTTTTATAAAACTCTTACACAAATGTTTTATTCCCGGACTCAACCTGGATGTAAATAACATCCTGGAAAACATCCTCTCCAAGTATATGAAAGATAAAAAACATCTGTTTGGTGGCCCTGCAAACAACCTTACAGGTTCACAAGGTACTCATGAGTTTTGCTTTTTTCAAGTTTTTTTTTTTTTTTTTTTGGTGGTTTTTTGGGGTTTTTTTGGAGAATGTTCATATTAAGATGGAGACTACTTGGGTGAAAAACTGCCATTCCAACTGTGACACAGTGGTAAGGAAGAAGGGCTGACTATGATACAGTGATACAGCAGTGATACAGCAATCATACCTAGAGATCTTGATTAAGCTATGAATCCACTCAGTAAAGTGGCTTTACTGGGCCACAACTTCTGAGCCATTTTTTCAGTATTTATGAGTGTGTTTTTATATAACGTGTCCAGCTGATTTGCATCTTCTTCATGACTGTCATATCACTCCGTGGGCTTATTTTTGTGATATTAAGAGAATATCCTCCCCTAAAGAAATACAATTTTTCATGAACTTTTGACTACCATAATAATTTACTGGTTCACTGAGCCTACTCTTTCCTTGCTGACTTTTAGTTGCACCATAGGAAGCAATATTTCTATTCTATGAATAGAAAAGTCACTAAAAAATGAAAAATAACAGAGTTAGAAGTTCTAACAAAATACATTTTATAAATCATTGATGCTTATTATGACAGCACAGTAAGTCACACTCACATGACTTACTATGTTGGTGTGAGGCTATACAAAAACAGAAGGACACAGTGATGTTTTCTCCACTGAATGAAAGGCAAAAATGAACACACCACCCTTTAGGCAAAATTCCCTAATAAACACAATGTTGGCATTAAAATATGACAGAATGACAAGCCCAGCAAAAAAGAAAACCTGAATCATTCTTACCACATGAGACATGTTGAAGGTAATGTATGAATAATCCAGAGAAGGTTACGCTAGATAAAACAATCTTATTCATCTTCTTCAGTTTTTGTCTAACATGCATATTGACTCAGTTCAACCTTTTAGAAGTTGGTATTTGAATCCATTGGAAACCTGCAGGATCAGTTGGGTCCATTAAAGGCACAGGGACTATCTGTAATTTGTTGACTACACAAACACTTTTTTACCTATGAAGCTGATTCAGTACATGACTTATGCTTCTTACAGAACCCATTCATGAATATTTTGTCAGAAGTTTTCCATATTTTGACCTAAATTTTTGAAAAATATTTACTTATCAGAATCTGCAATAGTTTTAACCTTTGTTTCATTTTATTTTGTTTTGAAATGCATCTGTAATAACTGCAAACTTGTAGCTTGGTAACCTTTTCTTGTAAACTAGAGAAAATAATGCATGTGGAAATCCCATGAGCAAGCTATCTCTAAAATGTAACATACTGTTACATGCACATTTGTAACATTGTGCTATCAATTTTATTTCAATTTAGTGTCAGATGTTCAGATGTTCTATGTACTGAAATGAGCAACACAGAGAAAATAAAGGTGCAGAGAGTGTGCCCAGCCTGTGGATAGTCTTAGTAACCAGAACCCACTTCTGAAAGCCCATATTATTTTAATCTGGACTGTAAGCAAAACACAATGTCCAATCATACTGAATAGTTGCTGTTTCTCCACAAGCCTGTGTGAAAACACATTATTGTCCAGTTAGCTGGCAAAGAATCATCACAGTACATCTTCAGTTACATGTCTAGCTGAGAGATACAGATATAAATAAATGAAACCTCTGCTAATTCAGACAAAAAGGGTTCACTTGCAGCATAAGGAAAAGCAAGGAAACAAGAAACAAGAAACGAGAGAAGCTACGCAGTGAAGTCACATATATGCTCTTGTTAGTGATAACCTTTGTATTTATGGTGGACACTGAAATCTTACCAAAACATCATGGCCCTTCTTTTTTTTTTAAAAAAAAAAAGAAGCATGATAAAGTGTTTATCTTTTGACTGACCATGAGTAAATTTCTTCAGCCAGTAATCTAGTTACTTTATCACCTAAAAAGCACTAGAGGCATTTCAAAGCCATTAAGCTGTTCTTTATCTCTCTCCCTCAGTCTCAATTTCTACTTAAGGAATTTATGCCAACTGGATGAGCTTTGACGGGGAAGACTGACCAAGTATCACCTGATGGTTTGCTGTCCCAAATTGTGCTAGTATTTTTGCATAATCATTATGACACTCAGCAAGATATAGATAACATGAAGTTCAGTATCCCAGTGTTAAAGAAAAAAAAATCAAATTTTGTTTTTACTAAGCAAGAAAATGTTAATCTGTCCTAATAGTATTCAAAAAAATAAAGTCTTTTGTTTCAAGCATCTCCAACATATTTATCATCTGCAAAAGGGTGACCTTTTTATTTCTCCCTTGAGGCAGAAAATTTTAAAAAAAAGAGTATTGATAAACGACATCCTTTGAGTTTACCGCCAGATAATTTTTCTTCACTTTAAAAAATTTATCTTTGCTCTATCTCCTTTATACCTACCTATATCTTTCTTGATCAGCAAGTTGTGATAAAACAAATTAAACCAGACAAGAGTTTCTTACTTCCCTTTATCTCATGGCAATGCAAAAAAACCCTAAAGCCTGTATCCTGACATACATTTTATTTAAACTTTCCTCTATTCTCATTGTTTCATTCTAGCATAGGGATAAATAGTGCTACTCCTTAAGATGGGTTTCATCCATTTTATAGATGAAATGATATACAACATACTACACTTCTCTTTCTGTTGCGTGGTTTCAGGTTTTCTTCCTTCCTTCTTCAATCCTTAATAAAAGCCATACTCAGAAAGTAATGAATAGATTGCTAAATAGTTTTCACCAAGTCTTTCAGAAACCTCTTTCCTAGCTTTTCTTGTTTCAAAAGGCCTTTTTAGTTTAGACCATACCAGAAAATTTGTGTTCTTTTGGCCATGTTCCTTTAGCATGCGAGCTGTTGAGAAGTCAAGAGAATATGTCTAGAAAGCATCCACTGAACAAAACTAGTCCAAGCATCAGAGTCTTCAGTTTAAGCAGATACCCTGTCCTAGCCCTGGGAAGCTGTACAATTTGAAACCAAGGTGACTGGCTTTCACAGCATCAGCATTTTGTGACAACTATCTCTTTCACAGCTGTTATTAGAGACAATAAATACAGAATGTGTTTTGAAAGTGTTTGGGGGAAGAATTAGCAGTAGACAGACCTATAGAAGTTAGAGTTGTCTCAGCTCTAAAAAATAAAGAAATTTTAAAAACTGGACAAAGCCCTTAAAGCATTTTAGAACTATTCCAGCAAAGGCATAATTTCCTAGGGGTAAGCTAATTGCTGTCTACAATATGTGCTTTTCAATTCACATCAAGCTTTTCTTTCATGTTTTAAAGGAAGCAACCCATACATTTGCAGCAGCTCCCCTTATGCAGTCAGCTCTGGGCCTCACCTCTTCATTTCTGTGTCCATAGTTTCTAATGCTGTAGTATGGGAGCCATATCATCCCCTAAGAAAGAAAATAATGGCTAAGTGTTCCAATGTCTATGTGGCAAACCATCTATGTGTTTTTGGATTTCCATGGCCTGGCTTCCTTTAGAACAGTTAGACTTTGTGCAGCGTGAGGCAGGTCTGAGGATGCTCTGGTGCTTCTGTAGGCAGCATTGGTATGGGACAAGAACAGCCTGTGCTCCCTGTCACAAGGGAAAAGGGGAAGTGCTGCTGCATTCAGGCTCCAGCACTATTCAATTTGGCAGTAAGGATGGTTTTCACCTGTGGAATCTCCTATGTTTGCATTGACTCATTTATCTTCAATACAGTTTAGACAAACTTTTTAAACTATTGGAAGTAGGTGTAAATCTATAAGTGTTGTGGCATAAGAATGATTGAAAATCATTTAATTATGCTGTTTGAAACAGTCTCACAGTCTCCACAGCAAAAGTCTCCTTGCAATCAGCTCAGTAGAAATACCTTCCTCTGAAATTAGTGTCCTTAAATGCAGGATATAAAAATCAGTGTCAAGCAACTATTAATATGGAATCTTATATCAGTAAGCCTCTCAGAACTTGCTCTGCTGCACCAGAGAAATCAGGAATTTCTTATGAGGAAAGACAGAGTTATGAAACAGAGAGTGCTTGGTCTTGGGTTATACTGATCTTCAGTAGCATGAGGTGGTTTTCATCAGACCTTTCAGTTTTCAGGCTACAGCCTGTGAGTATGTCAGAAGTTGTTGTTTGGTTACAATCAATTCACTGCTTCTAAGTTTTACCCAGGACCAGACATTTAATCCATAACCCAAAGAGTCTAATTTTGATGGTAACATAAAATGCTTTGTGATGGGACTAGAGTACTAATACATTTGTCTACACATATCCACTTCAGTCTGTAAAATAAATATTGTTTGATAACATCAGGGTTTTTTGTAGATGATATTGGCCTTTCAATTCTACCTTTTTATTTCCTTATGTTCCTGAAATTATCAATGACATACCAAAAGGCTGCATCATTTCTTATTAGTAGAAAAGCAACAAGACTGTAATTTAGAATCGGTAGCTTGGATAATTTTCCATTCAAGTAGGAGCAGCTTACACGAGTGAAGTAGTTTTCCCAGTATGGACTGCAGATGAGTGATAACCAAGCAAGGAATTAGTTTCAAAGACAGGTAAGCTATGTTTCCATGCGAAGCTTAGTCAGACTAAGATATCATTGCCACCCAAACAGAGGTCTCCCCTTCTCCACATGTATTTTAGTTCCATTTTCACAGTTCCTCTCCTCCTTTTCACAAGCTCCAGGACTCAGTAAAGCTTTCCTGACGCTCATTCAATTCACAGTGCAGAAAAAAACCTTCATTTTTTTTCTCTGCTTGTTTTTTCTGTGCTGTTCTTTTGCAAGATAAGTGTATTGGATTAGCTCACAGTAAAGTCCAAAACTGATGCAAACTATGCAGCAGCATGTGGTCAGGAGCAGGAAGGAAAAATGAGGAAAGAGAGAGAGTGGAGTGCCATCATCATACATTGGCTGGAATGAGCAGAGGGATCTATTCACGCTGCCCCACGGAACCTTCTTCTTAAAGCTATGTAGAAGCAATGTAAGGCATACAAAATGGAAACTGCGCGCTGCTTCTTACCAAAACCTCCATTGCACTATCCCAAAAAGGGGGAGAAAAGGCTAAATTAAGCTGGGAGGGTAAAAAATCCTAATTAGAGCAATTTTACACAGGTGAGAAGAACTAGGACAGGATAATTTTTGCCCCCTTATTTAAAGTGTGCTAAATAATACAAAGTATATGATATGAGGTGCCATATCATTGTAGAATGCAATGTCATATGCTGTCACCAAATATAAATCAGCACAGAGGGGTTTCATCTCAATTTGTATCCCTGCAAGATACAATTTCCTAGCAGTTAATGAAGAGATAACTGCCATGTTTAGAACAATTTAAATAATTTTAAATATTTCATCTTATATTCTCCTACCTGAAATGAAATCACACAGGTCGGACAACAGAATTTTTGTTTGTCTTAAAAGGCCTTGTCCAAAAAAAGAAAAATAAGTAAATGTATATCTTAGTTGTAGTGAGTTTATACTTAAGTGTTGTACAAAAATATTTTTTTTTTCTGTGAAATGTAGCTCTTGGGTCTTAAAATATATTGAAAAAACATTTTTTTCCAGCACAAAGTTGCCTCATTTAGTGCCTTATTTGCAATATTAGACTTAAATTAGGCTTGTTTATGCGCTTTAATTTTGTTCGCCCTCTGAAGTAGTGAGTAATAGTTTGTTGGCACTGAATTTCCATACAAATATGAAAAACATCAAAGTGTGCTCAGGCAACTTTTGTAAAGCATATGCTGTTTTAATTATTCTTTTCCTGTGCCAGGAGCTCACCACATTCACACCACAGTATGAATGTATATTTTTAGTACCAGTCAATGGAGACAAATCCACCTTTAAGGTAAAGGAGTGGTAAATCTTCATTCCTATTCAATTTGTTCATGAAACTCCATGGAGTAGGAAGGGGGAGTTTCTCTGTTCTGCTTGTACTGCCAGGAAAAGAGTACAAGCTCCTATTGAAGTACTCAAGCCAAATCCAAATACTGGATGTTCCACGGTTAACCCTGAGAAAAGACTGCTTAGATGTACTGTTGCCATTGGAACACACCTCTTCACAAAGCCTGTGAGCCATGGCCTTTCTGGGACCCTGCTGAACTCTCTCATCCTTTAGACACTTAGGCGGTGTAGGACTTTAGCTTTTATACTTTTCAAATCCTGTACTGCATTAGTGTATAGCTCTAAACTTCATATAGAGTGTTAGTTAGCCAAGGAGGACTCATTTGACTTCCCTCCCTTCCTACACACACGAGTATTGATGTAACTCTGTGAGATGAATAAATGGAGAATACTTTCCCATCTACTGCTACCTTTTTGCTCTAAAATGTCACACAAAGAACAAAATGTTGAAAATCTAGTTTCCAAGGGTGTTGAATCATCAAGACACCAAGATGTATTAGTTTGAATTAGTTACAAGACTGAAGCTGAAGTATTTGGAGAACATTAAACAGTCATGCAGGCAGCCTCAGAAATATAGTGGCAGTATTTCACTTAGTTCACTTCAAAAGATGCTCACATGAGGATTCAATGCACTTTAACTAATATACTTTAAATTCAGACCTCAAATAAATCTGATTACCAGGTAGACAAGTTCTTAATTGGCCATAAAATCCTTTAAACCCTCTTTTTTTGTCTGAAATTGTTGTGGTATTTCATGAGAGGTAACAATGGGCCTCAGAAGCATGAGTGGCACAGTCTAAGGAATTTCCATTGGACAGAACTGAGTAGGTTGCCCACAGCATATTCAGGATTGAGGGGGTCAATGAAACATTTCTGGCAACCCAGGCTCCCACATTTACCTGCTGCTGTGAGCAGGCAGCGACACCTCACCATTGCATGTTCACACTGTTGTGTGAAAGGTGCATGGCCATGTCCTGCTGTCCTCAGCTAACCTCAAGTTGTTCCTGAAGACCTTTCTGTCTGGAACTCCCTTAGTGCTGTTTCACACCTCCACTGCCCTTGGATATCCACAGATCCCCCTGCAGCCTTTAGCCCTGTAACATCCATAGCTAATTCTGTCTTCCTCTTGTCTGACCCACTGGTGTTGCCCCAGTGAGTGCTGCTGCTCAGAGGAATCTCTATGTCCTCAGGCCCTCAAACACTTACTTGGTAGATGAGTATTTAATGCACTTTATGAAGTGTTGAAATAAATGGCAAACGACAGATAAAATGTTGAAAGTAACATGCTACTTCGACACTTTATGCTTCATCAGCTTTTTATTTCAACACTTTACACTCAAAGTGTGAATATGATAGGGTTTATCAAGGGCATTTATCTTTGAGTTATGTTAGCATGGAGGATTGTGATATAAAACATCCATGTTACTCACAGTTACAACATGCTGAATATTCAATGCACAATTTGAAAAATTTGTTAAACCCTGTTTACTTTCATGGTCTTTTTTTTAACATAGGATGCATTGAGAACATTTGTGAGTCAGCCAGCCACCAAAGGTTGGCTTTGTTCTCTCAATAAATAGCAATACAAACTGACTGACTTGAGAAGTCTTGGTTACTGCTAAGTATGAAACTGTTTTATGAAGAAAAGCTGAAAGGTGGAAAAGCTGAAAGAAAAACCAAAGTCAGTTTCAAAGTATTATAGTTGAATTAGACATTTTCAGCACACTAATTAGTCAGTGCAAAATATTTTTTGTACATTGTTAATTAGTAGAACTTGTATCACAGTAGTATCTTACAAAATTCTGTGTTCCATCACCCTAGGCATCAATAGTGCAGAAGATTCAAACAATTTGCCAAATAAAATGCCATGAAAATATAATTTTTTTTGATATTCTCATTAGTTTGTCAGGTATTTCCCATAATTTATAAATATCACAAGAATATGGTCCATAGACAATGCAGAAGCTACTTTTGCTGTTTATATATTATTAGTGCATAATAATAAACCATTATTACTCTCATACACTATTAGTCCAATATACAGAGCCATCTGACTCACCTGTTTTTATTACAATTCCCACAAGGACATAAATATAATTTCTGCCTGGCAGCACATTAGAGATGCAATAATTTCTGACAGGAATCAATACTGTTACTGAAAAAACCTTTATTTGCTCACAAGGAAGTTTCTTTAGAAATTCTACGTAAAAGTGAATTGTTTCTCCCAACACAATTACACCTGTCCCTCTATTTCTGTGCCTAGTAGAAAAAACTTTGATCACACCTTCAGAATGGTGTGATCTTTGCTCAGGAAGACAGAGGATGTGGTAGAAGTGGCCCAAGGAAATGAAGAGCTTGAAAGCACTGTGAGTTTCCTCTGGGACAGTTTTATTTGCCTAAGAAAACAAATACATGAAAACTGATTTTTCTAAAAGTTGCTGCTGGATTTATTGTTTATATTCATTTGATCATAACGCCAGTAATTTGTTTGGCATTGCTGAACTAATTTTTGAGCTTTTCAAATATTTAAAATGTCTATTTGCACCAATATGCTTTCTTCCAGATGTAAAAACTTTTTTTTCAACTGCTGTGCTCCTCAGTATTGAACAGCAGTGATGTATTCCAGGAATCATATTTTCAGGATGCATTGTCAAAGGTACTGTTAGCAATTTTGTGCCTCTCAACCGTCTTCCTAGGCATTATTGATATAATCATATAACACAAATGAGCTTATCTGCATGAGGTGATTCAAGATCCCACAGTGCTGGATAGACACCACATTCTGCTGACTTCTGTATAGCATCTGTCAGCAGACACAAAGCTTTACAAGTTGCTGTGAGCAGCAGGAGCTCAGACATGTATCCATGGGGAAAGAAAAGGAAAGGAGATAGAAATATTATTTTCATAATATGTCAAGTTTGTAGGCTTTAGATTAAAAACACATTACAGGCTGTGGAGAAAGTGTGATGTTATGGAAAAACTGCACATTAAAAAGAGGGTTAGGGTGGTTGAAACTTGCTGGTAAAAAGTCCCTGTGAGCTTGATTTTCATCTGGTCTCCAAGAAGACTTTCAATATACAGTTGTTTTTTAGGTCTATATTACTGAAAAAACCACTTTGAATCTGAAATTACTTTAAAGGGTTTTGGATAGATATCATTTGAAACAAATAAAAAAAACCCTTCCATCAATGTTATGTATTTGCATATCATTTTCACAAAATAAAAGAACCTAATTTTTCAAACACAGAATCTGAGCAGAGATTTTTGCCCAGCTGTATAAACAGATAGTTTAGTACACTGCAGCTAACATAAATATATATTTTTAAGACCTAAGGTATAATATAACTTCTGTGGAACCATATGGGTAATCACTTCATACAACAGCTTGTGAGATGCTTCTTGTCCTTGAAAAGGGCAAACTTTTCCATACAAAGTCTTTAATTTGATATTCTGTGTTTCTTCTGCAATCACCTTGAGAAGAGCAAGGGAACTGCAGTCTCTAGATTACTTTTAATTGCTTATCAGCTATTATAGAGGAAAGATGTGCAGCAACTCTGACTTTGGTCTTGCCCGAAAGGAAAAAAAATTACTAATTATGTATTATGTAAATTGTACTGGACCTGGATAGAGTTAATTTTCTTCAGAGCAGCTCATATGTGGCTTAGAATTTTTGACCAAAACAATTTTGATAGAACACAAACTTTCAGGCTGCTGCTGATCAGTGCTTGCACAGTGACAGGTCCCCCTCTGTTTCTCACTCTGTGTCCCCAGGTGAATAGACTGGGAGCTCTGCAATAGGCTGGGAGAGGAGACAACTGGGCAGATCACCCAACAAACAGGAGGGCTTAGGAGCCTTAACCACGTTTTTCTCAGGAACTGGGCATCAGTCTACTCATGGCAGGTGGTGAGTGGTTGACTTAGCATCACTTGTTTTGTTTTCTTCCCTCTTCTTCCACATATTCTTCATTTATTTTAGCTTACTATAACTACTACTACTAGTAATTCTAATAATATTTATGTTATTGTCTTGACTCCCCAAGTTTTCTTGCTTTTATTTTCCATTTCCTCTTCCCCATGCTGGGAGAGAGAGGGTGGGGGAGGGAGTGTGCAATCAGCTCTGTGGTGTTTAGCTGCCTGCTGAGGTGAACCAACAGCTTATACAGAGACATAAATCTACAAAGTGTTCATTAAGATCCATGCATTTTCTCACAGACACCTGAGTAACAGCATACAGTCAGAATTCAGCTTCCTACTCCATCCTTCAGTCCTTCTGAATCATCTAAAGAAATGTTTTTGTGTCAGTGGAGCAGATTAGTGAACTTTTTCATGTTAATTTTTTTTTTCCTCCAACCAAAAAATCTGGCATTGACACAAGAGGAGTCAGCAACTGCAAGACAGGGGTCTGGAATACAGTGCAATATTGGTGTGCAATACTGGTATGCAGTAAGCAAATTTTATTGCAAAGAACAAAAATTTTAATTATCCTCTAAATGCCTTTTATGATTTCTGTCCTGTGCAGTTGTGCATAAGCATAAAAAATGAATCAACCCCTCATCATGTCAAGCTCTCTACAAATACATATTTCCAAAATTATTTTAGCCTTATCAGACATTCCAGTCTAAAACTTGGAGAGGAAGGTAGAACACATGGAAAACAAGTGATTTTAGTCCTAGGGGTAAGTGGCTAATACAGCTGGAATAGAAGCTCAATTAGCCTGCTGACACCTTGTCCATTCAACTACCATGAACTACTAAGAGATCTTCCCTTTCTTTAACTCCCAGAGCACATTTTTAATGGCATTCAGAATCACAAAATACTGTAGGTCAAGCAACCTCTTCAGGTCAGGAAGCTTGGTATGAAAAACAGAGAGCATAATGTTCTTGTCAGAAATCTCAGACTTGTATTCTGGTGGTTTAGGACAAGGTTGGTTTTGGTTTTGTTTTTTATTTTTTAATTGTTATTTATTTGTTTGTTTGTTTGTTTGTTGAATCTCCTTTTTGTATCAAAGCTATTTGGAAAAAGCAAATAAAATCATGTTTTATTTTACAAGATTTCTTTGCATGAAGGACTGCTTAACATTTTTAGTTAATCAGTAAAGTATAGCAGGCTTTAAAACATTTAAAAATATATTTTTATTGGTTGTTACATAAAACATTTGCAATTAAGTATTCTATGAACAGCACATTTAAAATAAACCTGCTGTTAACAGTATAAACAATGTAGTCTATTCATTGCCCATTTAAAGCAAAAGGTGCCAGACTGCTGTTGGAAGCAGTGATGACTTGTTTGGGAAACTAGAAATGCTTTTCTTTAGAAAGCTTATAGTCTTCCTAAATTTGTGCAGTGACAAAAGAATATGAAAAGTTTGCAATGAATACTTGTCATCAATGAAAAGAGTTTAGGAACATTTAATTAAAGCTCAGGTTTCTCTGACTCTTGAGCTCCATATTTGGCAGACCATTTTTCTTCTTAGAAAAATGCATACTGACAGGGAACATCACATGTTCATGATGTGCCAAAAATTTTGCATCTGAAATACTTTCTCTGTTGTCTTGTAACTTGACTTTTGTCCTTTCTGTTTAGAAATGCTTCATGGGGCAGAGCTAGAAAAAGGGAATTTGTGCAATCAAATAGAAAAAAAGCTGGGCAATCAGAGCAGACTTGTTGTGAAACCATGCATCACACTTAAATTCTGAATAAATCATGTGTGAAATTACACTTGTTTATTTACAGATAGTGTACAACAAAAGAATAATAAAAAAAAATTAAAGTCCAGAGACCGCTTGACCAAGCTTTTGCACAAAGTAACCAGCATGTTTAAAAC
Organism: Urocynchramus pylzowi; assembly: GCA_013397555.1. NCBI lineage: Eukaryota > Metazoa > Chordata > Aves > Passeriformes > Fringillidae > Urocynchramus > Urocynchramus pylzowi. The sequence continues at coordinate 663,660 of VZRH01001689.1, read as the reverse complement.
AAGATTACACATTGAATAATGGGGCCTTAAAGGGTTGTTCTGCAATACTGTAGTGAGTATGTCAGAGTTACACATACGTAGATTTGAAATAAAACAATTTGAGTGCAAAGGACTTGACTGCTCTTGATCTTTGCATTTGCTCCTGTGGAGGTCCTGGAGGTCTGGAGCAGCATATCAAGATTCCTATCAGCTCTCCTTAGCTGGCTATCAATTCTCTTCATACATAATGGATTTGAGTTTAACTTGGTTATGTTGTAGGGAAAGTATTACTCATTTTCCAAAATGTATGTAGCAAGTTTCAAAGAAATATTCTGTAATTTTAAGTAATACATGAGTTTGAATGGGGGATAGGTGTTCATTTCCAGTCCTGCAAATGTGTTTCTTTCTATTAAGTGAGTGAGAAGACTGAAATATCACTAGTAGCTGATGGTACAGAATGGCATACCTCCATGTACAGTCCTTGATAGAAAGAATGTGATGGAGTTTTTAAGTTGCATTTCTAAATTTGCAGTGGCAGGTTTTGGCTAGGATAGAGTTAACTTTCTTCAGGGTATCTAGCATGGGGCTATGTTTTGGATTTGTGCTAGAAACAGGGATGTTTTTCTTATTGCTGAGAAGGGCTTGCACAGCAAGGTTTTTTCTGCACCTCACCTCTCCTCACCACCAAGGAGGCTGGAGGTGCACAAGGAGATAGGAGGGGGCACACTGGGACAGCTGATTCCAACTGACCAGAATAATATTCCAGACAATATGGTGTCATACTCAGCATATGGAGCTGGGGGAAGAAGTAAGAAGGAGGGGACATTCAGAGTGATGACATTGGTAATGTGTCACGGTTTCCACCACAGCCCAAGCCCCACACAGCTTCTGACTCATTCCCCCACCAGTAGGAACAGGGAGAAATTGGAAGGATAAAAGCTAGAAAAATAATGGGTTGAAAGAAAAGGTTTAATAGGAAAAGTAAAAGCCATATGCACAAATAAAGTAAAACAAGGAATTAATTCACTGCTTCCCATAGGCAGGCAGGTTTTCAGCCATCTCCAGGATACCAGAGCCCCAACACACATAAGTTATTTGGGAAGACAAACACCATCTCTCAAAACATCACCCCCTTCCTCTCTCTTACCTCCACTTTATATACTGAGCATGATGTCATGGTCTGGAATAACCCTTTGGTGGGCTGGGGTCACCTGTCCTGGCTCTGCAACCTCCCAGCTTCTCACCCACCCCTAGTGTCCTTGTTAGCACAGCAGTAAAAAAGGGGAAAAGGCCTTGGGTTTGTATAAGCCCTGCTCAGCAAAAACAAAAACATCTCTTATTATCAACCCTGTATTTCAGTACAAATACAAAACACAGCCTCATAGCAGCCACTCTGAAGAAAATTAACTTCACGCCAGCCAAAACCAGTACATCTTCCCAAGTCACCATCATCCATGATGGAGCCTGGCTTTCCTGGGTATGGCTTAACACCTGCCTGAACCTGGGAAGTGGTGAATTAATTCCTTGTTTTGCTCTGCTTGCTTGCGTGACTTTTGCTTTACTTATCAAACTGTCCTAATTTCAACCCATGAATTTTCTCTGTCTTATCTTCCAGTTCTCTCCCCAGTCCTGTGGGTGGGGGAGTGAACAAGCAGCTGCATTGGACTGAGTTACTGACTGGAGTTAAACCACAAGAGAGAGATGTGTTCTGAATTTAATATTTTCCCTCCAGTTGTTATGAGGAATGGTTTACATTAATGAACCCTTGGCAGCTGAAGCAAGACTTAAACTGATAATATATATCTCTTCACAAAGGACAACAGGATTCTGTGGATCCTTTCTGAACAGTGACAGAGTGGTTTAAGGAGAAAAAAAAATTTAGTAATGCTCAGAAAAGGGCTTTGTCAACACCTGGCTATTTTAAACCTTTCTCATAGGAATTATTTCAGATGTCTTGGGTAGTTATTAGGCCTCACATCAATCAGAAAAGACTCAGATGGTAAGTAGGACCAAAAATAATGAGGAGATGTTCAGGCACCAGTTTTCTTACACCTCAGGAACCACAGCAAAAGGGCAAGGTAGCAGAAGAGCCTAAGACAATTCTGTGTGAGGAGAGAAAGAAATGAAGCCATTCGTTTCAGAGGATAAATACTGAAACTTAGAAGGTTGAGAAGAAAAGCAGTTAACAGATGCTGATAAACTTGAGGGACTAAATCTGTTGCAGGACATCTACTAAATTGCCTGCTATGACATACACTGCCATAAGGAATGGGAGAAGGAACACTACTGCACATGAAACACCCTGCCTCAAAGTTCATCATGCTCTTGAGACCCAGCTACATGGGTCTCCCTCGCAACATCCATAGAATACACATATTCTTGAAAAAAAATATTACATTATCTCTTCTTTATTTTTTTTCTCTACTTTTTTCTCCTTTTTTTCCCACACTTCTATATATGAGTCTTTTCCAGAAAAGAGAATACATCAAAAAGCAAAAATCTAAAAAAACCTATATTTTATGTAGACAGCTAATGCCACATGAACAGAAGTGCAGGGCTGGTGAAAATGAGAAAGCACTTCCTTTTTATATCTACAATAAATTGATTACATTCCAAGCCCATCCCCAAAGAGTGAAGCAGAGTTTGTCTGTACTGTAAAACCAGCAAACATCAGAACCAGGGTAGAGAATCCTGCAAGCGATGCATGATATCTTAATCCATCTGGTATACAACAAGTGTCTTTCAGATTCCCCTGTATGAGATTCACCAGAAAGAGAGGTTCTGTGTTTTCACTGTTTAAAATCCATTAGGGGAAAAGAAAAGGCTCCCCTTGCCAAATTCCACTCCACTTGAAGCATAAAAAAAAGATAATGAAGTTATTTCGAATACAAATTCTAATACTGTCTAGTACAGTATGTCTGAAGAAGGAAAAGAACCCAGAGGATACTATTTGCCTTTGTTTGTGTTGAGAAGTTAAATCATTTGTTCAGAGAATGAGATTATCCATTGGTTTTGTCCATTTCTCATGTTATCATCACAAAATATCTTTTCAGACAAGAGAGTCTGTAGAGGTCACTCCTGCACAGGCCACCTTCTTTTATAAGTTGCTGACTTAATATCAGGTAACAGACAGTTGAGCACTAGGCTTTTTTGGAGAATTTCCATGATTTAATGTAGACTTTTGTATAGTTATGTCTTTTCAATATATCCAATGGGTTTCCTTGGCTTCATATAGACTTTTTATCTTCTTCATAGAAAATCTTTTCACTTAATATTCACATTGTCTCACTTAACACTAAACTTTTCAAATTTCACTTTAAAGTGGTACAAGGCCAGTTTGGATAGGATTCTGAGCAAACTCTAATGGAAGTTATCTCTTTCCATGATAGGGGGGGTTGGAAGATGATCTTTAAGATCCCTTCCAATCCAAAGCATTCTATGATTCTGTGAGTGCTCAGCATCTTTCAAATTGTTCTAATGCCAAATGCCTAAGTTGTTTTTCTCAGGTGAAGCAAGTGCTTCCAGCCCATAGAATAATGGTGCCTAGCAGTGCATGGATCTGGTGGTTTTGCACTTTGAGAAGTAAAGTTTTTGTCAGATTGTAGTTTCCTCAGCTCCTGTGAAGCACATTTTCTTTTATTCTCATTAGTAAGGAAACCTCAGCAGTGGTCAAGGTTCCTCTGTGCACATGGATTCTTGCATATTCTTTGACTTCACAGATGCCACATTTCACTTGCCCTTCCTATTTCTTCATTTTAATGTTGCAGCCGATTCATCTTCTTGGCATTTATTATGAGTCAAAGTTGACCAAACCAATCTTCCATGGTTAATTATTAATTTGATTCATCAATAATTCAAGCATTTTTTCAGCTATGTGATGTCATCTGTGTTAGTTAAGGACCTTAACTTTAGATTATCTCAAGTCATGCCCTCTACCTTATTTATCATTCTTACTGTCTAGTTTAAGAATATGATGAAAAGCTGTAGTGATTCTATGCTTCCTTATATTATATATATCAGACTTTGGATTTGTTTAATTTTATTTTTTTTTATAATGCTGCAAGAGTCTTCAAACATAACTTTCATACTTGAAATTATATTATCTGAATGTCATGTGACTTCACAGCTTTCCACATTGTTTCCAACCAAGCTGAAACAAAGTCAATGAAAAGGACAAACATCATTGTTGGCTTCTGGCTTTCTTCAGCAGCCAGCAGAGCATATATATCCAGTCAGTGCAGCTTCAGTCTGGTTTGAAGTTGCCCTAGCTGTCCTTCCCTTTTATTCTTTAAAATGCCTTCTATCTGGAAATTATTGTGCTCTCTATGACTTTCCTGATTTGCATCTCGGTAGAATCTTTTTACCAAGTCAGTTCGACTATTAATGGAACTCCTCTCTCTCATATTTCTTCTTCCCCTCATACATTATTCCACCAAAATTGACTAACAGTTTCTTTAGCATCAGATTTTTCTTTAGCCACTGTGATTATTTTCAGCTTAATAATTTTGTACATTTTTTTCAATTTTTCCAAATTATTCACAAAATTTTCAATTTTTCATTATTCACAAAATCACAAAATGGGTCAGGTAAGAAAGAACCACAGTGGTTCATCTGGTCCACTCTCCCTGCCCAAGCAGGATCACTCAAACACATAGCACAGGATTGCATGCAGACAGTTCTAGAATATCTACAGTGAGGGAGACTCTACACCCTCTCTGGGCAATCTGTTTCAGTGCTTGGTCACCACACTGTAAAGAGGTTCTTCCTCGCATTCAGGTGGAACTTCCTGAGCATCAGTTTCTGCCTGAGCTTCCATTACCTCCTGTCCTATTGCTTGAGACCACCGAGAAGAACCTGCATCCATCCTCTTGACACCCTCCCTTTACATATTTATATGCAATAATGAGGTCTCCTTTCAGTCATCTCTTCCCAAGTCTGCCAGCCTTTCCTCAGAGGAGCAATGCTCCAGTCCCTTAACCATCTTTGTCTTTGTGATCCTTGAATACCAACCACCTCTCTTGGACCCTTCTTAAAGTATAGGAACTTAACAGAAGAATTTAATTGTGTCAATATCCCATTAGGGCTTCATAGGGATGTTCCATAGTCCTGTCTTTTTTTTATGTCTTTTTTTCCACTTGCTCAAGGTTTTCCCTTGCTATAGTTCTCCCCTTCCCACACTTTATCTCTTTTGGCCTTGTTCCCATCCCCCTTTAAATCTAGTTTAAAGTTCTGTGCTCCTGATCTCTTTAAATTGAGTTTTCTTTCTTTTTATGAGTCTCTTTCTAGAAATGTCTTAATTCCTTACAATGATGTCATCATACTTGTAACTTTTCCCAGAACTATGATTTCTTTCTGTATCTTAATCTTTGTAAAGCTTATCCAGCTATTTCTGTCCTTAGATCTTCTAATAATTTCACTTTTCTGCATTTAGTTTTGCTTCCCTGAATATTTCTTCTCCAGTCTGTAATGAGATTTCTTCATCAACACGAATTAATGGACTGAAAAATGTCTAAATGGTACCTTGAATGCCCTCCTCATAGAACTTTCCTTTCATCAAAATTGAATTTGGCCTCAACTACAACCAATTTTGGAATTTCAAAGTTGGGGTTTTCTTCACTTAACCCTCTTTCCCACAGGGCTTTCATGAACAACGGCATTTTCTACTCTCCTATTTTCAACAGCCAATGCCTTTACTAATAATAAAGTGCTCTCTTCCTTTTAGAGTGTGTAAATGGTGAATTCCATAAAACCTCCCGATGTCTTCAGGAGAAATCCTCCTGCAGCCTGTAATCAAACTGTGCATCTCGAGGCAATTCTGAACTTTGCCCTTAACAATATGAGAGAAAGGAATGACTGAGCAGGGATGCAGTAATGTTACCAAGAATTACATTGGTTTTAGTATTTTTGTCAAGCAATAGAATAACACCTTTTTTTTAAAAGTAACAGCCCCTTTTGAGAATTTTCAACTAGCTGCACTGACAAATGTTCCTCTCTTCTATTAAAATAAGATCTCAATAATCCATAAGGGACAATTGAAATAATAATAAGCTTCCATTTTGCAAGAATTGCTTTTGTAATATGATGATTCCACCATTAAAATAATTATGTTTTTCAAATTATTAGCCCTCACAGTCACTATTTAAAATTAAACTGTGTCTATTGTTCTTGAATTTCTGATCAGTTTTGTCTCATGTAATGGGTGTGTTGCTATCAGATGATTGGCAGACTACAATGCAAATTAAGTTTTTTAGTCTGTGGAAATATCCATTAACCATACACATTTCCAGACTTCAAAATGCATGCTTGAAAATTACAGTTGATTAGATGCTTTGTTGTGAATCACAGAACAAAAGCTGAAAATCCCGTTCTGTTTTTCATTTATTATATCAAACAATGATGTTATTCCACCATTGCAGAGAATAAAAGGTGTGTTCATGTTTGAAGAACATCGTGTCCATAAGGTTTAATATTCAGTCTTATGTTCAGAGGAGTTTGTAAATCGATTCTTCACTAGATGCTGTAACTCTTGTCGATTGAAGATAAATGGCTGAATTCCAAGAGAATACAACACAAAGAAAACCATTAACTCTTGACAATTCATAAACAAAGTAAAGAATATTATTCACTACTTGTTCTTGTAAAATACTACCCAGGTTTCAAAAAATATTAAGGAAGCTTACTTAAATCATTGCAATTATTTAGTCAAAATGAGTTTGTTTATGAACAAATGTATCAAAGGAAAAAAATTCATTTCTTATACGAAGTAAAAAGAGGGAGAAGAGGCAGGAGAAAACTTCATTGCAATCCCAATAGCTATGTTAATACCTATAGCTTTGTGTTCAGCATTTTTCTTTTGTTATCTCCTTCCTGAACAATTTCTTCACTGAAAAAAGAGTGTCTGAAACACATTGAGTGCTTCAAGGTCACAGGTTCCCAGCGTCTGTGCACCATGGTGATACAATCAGGGGATTTTTCAAAGAGCAAAACTTTTCAAAATTCTCTCATGAGATTCGGGAAATGAAATTTCCTTTTGGGAATGGTAACAAAATCTTGCGATTTCAACAGGGATAAGTTGAGAAAGTTGCTCCATGCCATATCTCTCATCTCTTCCCCTCAGTGCTCTGTCTTCCTCCTTGACGTTCTCCCCTACTTTTGCAGCATCTGTGGTTTTGGCATCTTTTGGACCTTTGCACTGCACCTCTTTTCATCCTGGACCATTGTCTTGTCGTCACTACATTTGCCAATTGGTGGGTTGTTTTGGGTTTTTTCTCAATTGCATTTCCTTTGATCATATCCCAGGAATTTGTCAGTTGTTCAAAGATTTGAAATATCATGCCACTGCATATATAAATATCACTGCAATTTCATGGAGGATGTTTAAACTCTGATGAATTATATAGTAATTATTGAAATTGAGACATGTATAAAACTTTTCAGTTCAGGCACCATTTTTTATGTTCTTATTTACTCATGCACAACTTTTTCTAATATCAGTGTGAACCTCTACATAACAAGGAATAAGTCTTTGTAAACTGTCAAATGGCATGAAAAAGATAAAAGCAGTGATGTTCTTCCCCTTTCCCAAAAGAAAATATCAGCTGATAAATTGAAATCTAAAACCACCGAATCAAATATAAACTATTTCATCTTCTCTACAGATACCTCATGAATTGACATCATTTATAAAAGCCAACAGGCAGCTTGGTTTCAGTAGGTCAGAAGGATTTATTGAGTCACACTCTGCCATTCCATTTCTGCATGACGGGTGCTATCCAGCTTTAAAATATTTTATATAAAATGTAGTTAAGCTTTTTCTTCAGGACAATCTCAGACCAAACCCAAAGATATTCTGAGATTTTGCTGAGCTATGCAAAATATCCATCAATAATATTGTATACAGTAAATTGCGAATAAAATACTAGGGTTTTTGGAGCACTCCTTCAAAAATCCCATCTGTAATAATGAATTACTAGTAACATTTGTGTATCAGTTTCTCCCAGTTGAAGTAGCCACACATCTCTTTCTTTCTCTCTCTCTCTCTTTCTCTCACGCACACACAGAGACATGGATAAGAGAAAAACAATTTTCCTGTTACAAATTAAAGTAATTGTTTTGCCTGCCACTATATCTAAAAAACATTACTATTCTCTAGCAATTTGCCAAACTCAGAACAAGAATATCTGCAATTATGAGAATTCCTATGTGAACTGCTTCCAAAATCCTGGTTAATCTATACTGAAAACACCATTTTCAAGCTGAATGTGCTTTTAAAAAGTGTTAATCCTTGTATTTTTTTCCTTCATATTATTCTAAGGACAATTATCTCATTGTTGAGGAAAAATGGTATAATGAAAATTGTATAATATTCAACAGCAGAAAGCGTCAAGACTTAGTGCATGCCTTTTGCTATTCTTACAACAAATCATGTAGAGTAGCAAGAATGTAAAAAATGACAATGGCTCCACCAAACTTGCAGCATTCTGCAGTTCAGTTTACCAGGTCTGCAGGTTAAAATCAGCATGCCTAAGTCAGTCATGGAAAATGCTTTGCTATCAAGGCCACCTAGTTCACGCCACGCCACCGGGACATCTCTCAGCCACGTGCAAATGAAGGGGAGATTGGTAGGGCAGACCTAGTATAACAGGAGTGAACATAGGCTTCTGAACACCAAAGCTTTCTACATAGTACGTCTCAGTTGTATTAATGTGCACCTTTACATTTTTCATGCAGCTTCCTGATGTTTTGAAAGTCCTCAGTTTGCAATTAATATAATTAAAACCTTGGTTTGAGAGGCAAGGGTTCACTACTGCCCTTTCTCAGAAGAAGGGCTGCACCCAAAAAAGAGGGTTTTGTTTTGAACACACCTTTGTCTAATTCAATCTATTTTAACCACTGAATCAAAGGTTTATACAGAAAGATTTTAATCCTGAAACCACTGGTATGGTTGCATACGTCCTCAGTGCACATACATATGTTCTGTTCATGCATATACACATGAGTTTTGTGGGCACAAGACAAAATAGTCAAAAGCACAGTGTATATTCTACTGATTATGTTTAATACCATGAGATTAAGTAGAACAGCAGAAGTAGGAAATCTAGTGGAAAACTTATTTTTATGCCTAAACAAGACAGAACTAAACAAGTCTCCTGGAAAGAAGAAGCCCAAGAAAAGAAACAGTTTTACAAGTTTTATTCTTTCTCAAGAAAAAATGTGAAATCAATTTGGAAAGTGAAAATACAGGTCACAGGAAAAACAGGTGAGGAGCAAATAGACAGAAAGAGTTGCACAGAGAAATGTCAGGTAAGCCTATTTTTTGAAAGCACTTGAAAACACTTTGGAAAATAACAATGGTCTCCAAGGATTCCTGATGGAGAAGTCTCATATTTAGTAATTTGCACTGAAAGTTCTCAAATACAAGCAGCAACTTGAAGTGTCACCTTTTCTCATCTCTAATCTCTCTAGTGGATGTCCAGCTAAGAACCACTAGATCTCTCAGCGACTGGGGATCTCACAGCAGCTAAGCTTTTAAACCTTTTGCACCTAAAAGAGTAAACCTTGTCACATTGAACAGGATTTTCTTCATGGGCATCCAGTACCCTGTGGATCAGAGTCAGGACTTTTCTGTTATTGCCACCCAAAATGCCAAACCCAAGTGTAAAAATTCTGTAATGAAGACATGCAGTAGGAAAAGTACCTCCAGAAGAGTGAGGAGCACCAGCAGGCAGTGCTATTTTACAGGATCAGAACTTGCAAATTGTCTCACCTCTGATAGTGTGACTTTGGGTAAGCAGCCTGACTTACCTGTCATTTCTTCTTTGTCTTCTCTAAATAATGAATTAGCACACTTTGATGGCAAAGAATTTTTAAGATATTCAGTCACTGCATGCACACAGTTTTGAGGATAATACTTTTTGTGGATACCAACATTGATGTTTTGATATTCCAAGCTGTGGTTTTATTTTTCTCCTTTGGTACATGCCAGTGACCACTCTGTACATAAGAGTCCTGAACAGTTCACAGAGTCAACATGGAGCAGGACTCTTTTGTAAATAACCCAATTTTGAAGGCAGTATGAAAAGGGGCTACAGAGTTGAGAAAAGTGATGTGGGGAAGAGGTAAGTAATGAATAATTAGGAATTAAATTAGCAAAGTAAAAAGAAGAATAAGACATCATCCCATTAAATGGTGAACTATAACCCACCACTGTAATGTGCTGTGAAAATCAAAAGTGGAAGGGAATTTGAAGATAAACTGTGTTAAAGAGAAGTAGGAATTTTAAAGAAGACAGCCATTTGCTTAGGCATAGCATAAACTGCTGACTGCCTCAAAATGAGATTATGCTGTCTGGAGAAAGCTTGCCTTACACTTATGTTCTTTCTTAAACTTTTTTTGCTCTGCCCCTGCCAAGTGGACAACTGATCCTGTGCAAGGTGACCCTTGGCTCTGATCTAGTTGAGCAATTCTTATATTCTCACACTGCAGGATTAGCTCCCACTGGGAATGAGAACCACAGCACTTTCCCTCTTTCCCCTTCATAGTGGAAGGAAGAAAAAATAATGGAAAAAAAGGCCATGACTGCTTGTGATTGCAGGCCTCAAGCCAGCTCAGCAATGCTTCTGGGAAAGGAAAAATGGGATGTGAGGTGGATGAGAAACTGGTGCAGAAAAGGAAGTCCTTACAGACTCTGCATGCATGAGGAGGAAATAGCACACAACTACTAGTAGACCCATCCTCTGGGTAACCTAACATCCAAGACTCCAAATTATGGTCTAGTCCTTTAATAACATCCTAATACCCTGTAGACAAAAATCAATGCTCCTTGAATCCATTTAGTCACATGGAAAAGCAAGCCTGCAGTTCCTACTGGATATAATAGTCTCAGAGAAGTTAGCTAAAAGTGAAGTTAGCTAAAAGTGAAGTTAACTTTAAGGAACAAGAGAAAAAAGGGTACCACTGCAGTGTGAATCCTGACTAAGGCTATCACTAGAAATTTCCATGCTGCCTACAAGTAGTCTTTTACCTCTGATCTCGAGGGTTATTTTCCTACATAATGAGAACAGCATGAGGAAGGAAATCATAATGCAGGTTCTTGTTCTATGAATATTTTTTGAGCACTAGCCTGATGCCTCCAGAGTTTCACAAGCACTAAAGCTACTAAAAATTTTTAATAGAACAGAGAACTTTACTGCAGAAGGAAGATTTCTTTTACCCATATGAAATCTATACTGAATGGAAACCTTTCTAAGTCTAGGAGCATCTGGATAAAAAATATCTGAATCTATTTCTCTCTTATTCTATAACACCATTTCTCTGACATCCCCAAATGATGTTTCCCCCCCTCCTCCCTTTTCACAGATCATGCTATGTTTGAACACAGGTAACAAAATTTTACCTATCACTTTATACCTCTTAATCTCTCTGGCTGTTTTCTCTGATTTGCATAAAAGGGGGGAGAGTAACACGGTTAAACGGTTCGGCAGGTCACTGTTTAGCAGTAAAGTGACTGAATTCAAATCCTGGAATAAGTTCCAGATGGCTGCTTCTTTCAAGTTTGGCGAAGGAGCGCTGAGGTGGTGGCAGGTGCATCATCCCACTGTTGGGAGCGATCAGCAGCGCTGATCAACAGCTCCATCTCCTGCCCGACGAGCAGCACGGCACCGAGGGGAGCCACGGGAGCCCCTGTCTTCACTGCCTCGTTCTGTTTTGGCAGAAAACATGTGCTGAAATTTGTATTTTAAGTATTCTTCTTAGCTATTTCTAACTTTAACTTCTAACGCTTTTGCTGGCAGAAAATGAAATGGTGCAGAAATCTCATGTACCTAGATAAAGCCCCAAAACTGCTTTTAAAATGTTGTCATTATTATACATTTAATCATCTCCAAAGTAAGGAAATAAGGTACAAATAATGCTACCCCTATGTCAATACATATATATATATATATATATATATACACACACACATGCAGTAGAATATCTAACAAGGATTTAGAAACATGCTGCAGACAAAGACAGACAGAAAAGGATGAAATTATTATATTTTTTTTTAAAGTCTTCCTTAAATTGTGTAAAATCAATACAGCACAAGAATGACATATGTATGAGACTGAAGGATCATAACTAAACTTCAGTGCACTTCACTGCATTCTCTGGAGTCAGAAAGTTCAAAGAACACAATAGTCTGGTAACCACTAAGCAGAACATTCCACTGGAAATGTTGTTTATAACTGCATATTGAAATTCAGTCACAAAGCTGTTTCATATGCATTTCTCTGGTAGAGGCATTAGTGTGCATTGAATGACTTATGTCTTTTGAAATCTGTCACATATTGCATTCAGCTCTCACCATAAATTCCCTAGAATAAAGTGGATAATGGAATTGTTTCTTGGCTCACCCCTTACATTAACTGAAGCATTTCTTATATTCATTGCCACTTTCTGTTTTCTGGCTTTCAATAGCAACATTAATAGAAGTGGAGGTGTATTATCTTATCAGGACTTTATATTTTCAAATATCCAGGATGCTCTCACATCGTCTGCTTCCCACATAAAAGCTGACTGGGAAAAGAGAGGCTTTTCTCCCCACAATCAATATCTGAACAAGTGCTATCCAGCAAAAACATCTATAGTCTAGACATTAAAGCAAACCTTTCAGCAGCACATCCTGATTTCTGCTATGTAGCATGACCGTGGCAGTTTATTAAAGCTTCTCTTTCAGTCTCTAACTTAATGCTTTGTACCATGAATCCCAGACCTTGGAGGCTCTCTTCCCTGCAAGAAAATACATAAGGCTAAGGATCAAACAAGTGACTGGTCTGGTTTGAGATTGAAAAATGTGACTCAAAACTTCTAATTGTCATCTAACAGGACCTGTAATCAGGCACTGCAATGAAGAACCCACAAACCCACCAAAGCAAAGGACAAGCAATAACCAGCCCCAGCATGACAAGAAAATCAGAAACACAGCATTGCGAGTTTCTTAAAGACTTTTGCTTTTAGGGAAAAGCACGGTGTATGAAAGTCCAGAAACAAAAGCAAATACCATCTTCCCAGTGTGAAGCCATATAAAGCCCTTCCCACTAGGGTGGCCTCTTCCTACAGGGTTCCAGAGGTTTTGTTTTCCAGCTGAATATGGCTCATTTCTCTATAATGTCTTCACACACACCAGTACCTGCCTCCTTCACCTAAGCTGACAAAGGAGATGGGGGTCTTAACACCCAAACATGCCCCAGCTTTCAGAGACATAAGAAGGAGGTGAACAGGGAATGTCCTAGCTTGAAGTTACTGCTCAATGGAGTGAAAGGTCTTTCAGTATGTTTTCAGGCATTTTCGGACTGTTTGCAGGCTGTGTTCTGTTTTGCTACGCATACAAATTATACTATGATTTCCAGTCATTCCCAGGATTTTTAACACAAGGGATAAAAGAATATGGCTCTTCATCATTATATTTAATGTCATTTCAGTGAATGGCAAAGACATGCAAGTGAACTATTTAGTATTTTCTTTGCAAGGACAGAGGAGCTAAAGATGGCGATTACAAATCACTCTGGGGCATGCCTATAAACTCCAAGTAATCCATTGAAGGGAGATAATGCTAACATATAATGGGAGCAAGGAGATCAGTATTCCCTTTTCACTGTAATACTAGGAAACATCAATATGCATTGCTCTGCTAATACAATGTGCGTTGTTTAGCAAAGTCGGAACAAGGCAAAAAAAGAACAAGATTAGAAACCCATGAAAGCGTGTCCTGTGCACAGATTGGCTGGAAAACACTTTTGTGCTGCAGCCGAGCAGCTAAAATCCAGAGACTTGTTTCATTACTACCAAACCTGAATGTCAAAATCAGAATTTCTCTCTATCGCCTCAGAGCTAATTCTTACCACAAATCATGGCTTTGTTAGCATATACAGTAATCTTTGCTCCCTGGAACTCCACAGGCTGTTTTTCCTAGTAATAATTGAAGTCTAGGATGTTACTAAAGTCTGCTAAAAATCTCCTATCTCCTAAGAAAACTTTTCTCACTTCTAGTTCTCTAATCTCCAAAACAAAATACTGATGCACAAAATTCTTGGCGGTGTCTTGGTGCAGCAGGGTAAACATTGCCACCTTGGGCTGTCTTGAGCTTGTAGGAGCTTTGGCTGAGAAGCAGGTAACAGCTCTTTTGAGAGCATCCACAATTTTGGCTTCCATAGTCTAGTGAAGCTGTGCAAAAGGCTTTTGTTCCTGCAGAATTTCAACACTTTTAAAGAAGAAATCCAAACCCTTTTTTTTTTTCTTCAGTCCTGCATGCCTTGAACAGATTTTATGGTTTTTAATACCTTCAAATCCTGGTTTTAGCCTGCTAAGTGTCGTATGCATTTTCTGTGTCCTCACATTGTTTTTCCGTTCACATATATTTACTGGCACTTTTATTGCCCTTCTTATGTTATAATTTCCAGCCTCTTTGCTCTGAGTACCTGAAGAATGATGTTCTATTCTTCTTTCACAGAGGAGGAAACCATGTCAATATAGCTCTATGAACCATGTGGGAAAATAAGTTTTCATTTTTTTTAAGTTCAGCATTTAACAGGAGTCAAGTAGTGTGTAGTTAGGGGAAATTCACATCTTGAAATGTGGATTGAGTCTATAAAACCATTAAAATTTATTTTCCATTGGAGAATTGTGAGGTTAAGCCATTAACTTTGTGAATTTGCAGAGGTTTCCCAGAAGCTTACTCAAATTTAGTGTTTGTATCATGTTAAATCTACTCTACTTATTACCCTAATAGCATAAATGACCACTCATGCAATGGAGAGTGACAAGATTTTCCTAACATTGCCTCTGAAAACCCAGGGTCACTTTGAAACTAGGTAACCTACAGAAAAAACTGTATTAAAACAATATGAGTTTTGTGAAGCTGGTATTCTCTTAGGGACTTTTCCAGTTATTTGAGTTAATACATAAACAGTCAGAAAATCCAAAAAACCTTTGAGTAGTAGACACAGAGAAGCTTGTCTTTCTGTGGCGTGTGTGTTCTTTTGGTTTTGTTTTGTTTAACAAGGGCAATAATAATGAACACAACTAGGCTCTCTAAAGGACAGTGATGATGAATGTAGAAACTCTAGATTTCCTATTATAATTTTAAATATTTAAGAAAATAACAAGTCTTTAGCATATTATTTTATTCTTCTTACCCTCTTTGGCGTATACCTGGGCACTATAATCACTTCCCATGAAAATTTAAAAACAGCCCTCGAGTTGTTCTGAATTTCACCACCCAAGGAATGTTGTATATCAGCAGGGACCCCTCTCAGCTGACTTCCAGCACAGCAACAACAAAATACAGGAAAAATTCCTCACATAATTAGGCCTTTCTAGCTGTGTTTGGGAGGTACAAGGCTGTTCTAAATTGAAGAGGTTATACAGTTCTTCACATTCAAGTGCTTCATACTGGAGGTCTGAGAGATACAAAAGGAGTCTCCACACTCAGCATTTCTGAGCTGAAATACTTACTTTAGAACTTGTAGCAGAGACTTTTTTGTTGTAGAACAAGGGAATGTTAGAAAAGTTTAAAAAATACTTCATCTCATTTATGTCTTAGAAATCCTGCCTTAAATCAAGGTCCTGAGAAATGAAAAGATTTGCTCCAGAGTCTTGTGAGGACAATAGGAGTTTTTTTTCCCCATCTACAGAACTTATCTTGAGGACTTGAAGCCATAACTAGCCCAGTTGCAAATTTCTGTGAAAACAGGGCTGTAGGTCAATTGCTTGTCTGAAGATCCCATTGATAAAAAGCTAGCAGGAAAAAAAAATGCTTTCAAAAATGTACTTTTTAAGCCTATCAATCAAAGTCAGTTCTTAATCTTTGAAAGACCCAATATGAAACTTTTACACTGCAGTATCTTCCACAGTGAGTTCAGACATCTGAATGTTTATCTGAAATTGTCTCAAAGTACATGCATCTAAAACCACTCAGGTTGCTAGGGCATTTCAATTACATTTATTTTGAAGTAATTATTTCTTTTCTACAGCAATGCAGAGTGCATAATTGTACTGTTGCATCCAACTGTGGCTTAATTGCAGCAATATTTGCTGGTAGCAAAAAGGGAAATTATTGATGGAGTAAAAGGTATTTGCTATGTTGTACCTCCCTCAGCATTTTTCTCAGCAAGGTAGAATTAACGGGGGAATGGGTGACCTCTAAATGTGCCTGAACTCCACTACATTCTGAAAGGATCATTGTTCAGAAGGCTGTTTAAGATAATTTCCTTAAAAGGCCATTGGCAAGTGCCTAAAACCTCTATTGATCCTGTTCCAGCAGGAAATATCTTAACTTCCCCAGTCTGAGCAACTCAAGATTTGCAAACTTCTTAGCTGCACATGTGGCCCAAACTGCTTAGAAGTGAGAAAAGCTGAGAAAATGTTTTCTGCTAAATATAGGGAAAGCAAAATCTTGATGATTACAGATATCAGCAAAATGCTTGGCAGAATGAAAACCTGCCTTTAAATGGATGGTGGTTGAGAGCACTTAGACAGTGCCAGTCAGGAATATCATATGAGTTCACTTATTGCATATGTTTTGATAAGAAAAAAAGAAAAAGAGAATTACTGAGGCTATTAAAAGATTATCCAGCAGGAGGAGATGAGACGGATTCCCAAGTACAAAGGAGAGAGGAAATGAGTTATTTAGAAAAGAGGTATTTATACCTGCTGTGGATCTGTCCATAAGGATTATTTAGACTAGGAAAGCAATGAATCCCAGTGTACAGAGAGGAAACTTTTTTTAAAGACATTTCTTATACAATGGGCATGTCTGACTGATACATAATCTTAAACATATTTAAGAATGTAACTGCAATGTTAGAAACTGAAGTCCAAGATTTTTGCTTTGTTGACATTTTCAACAGTCCCGTTCAGCTGACAAACTAGGTAAACACTATGGGTGTTACCTTTCTAGTAGAAAGTCTTTCAAATTTTGATGCCTCTACCAGCCTCTTAGCTGCTGCTAAGCAAGCCTATCTTGTGTGTGGAGCACAATTCTGTGGTCAAACTGTAGACCCAAAATGGGAACAAAACTTTCTGACATGAGCAGTTGTACATTTCTGTGTCCATCATACCCAGCTGTGCCATGATGAAGGCACCCTCAGGAGTAAATGGCCTCTCACCACAGGATATGAAGCATCACTTGCAACATCAATACATCGGAGGCAAATGCATCAGATCCCATTCAGCTATCCAGGATCCTATAAAGTATCCATCAGAAGAGTTGTTTCTTGACTCTACACTTATTCTTTATCTCAAAGACTGTACAGTTAGGATCATTTTAAAAGACACTTCATCTACCCTAGCATATCCCCCAGGCCTGTGGTTCAGGCACCAGGGGGAACCAGTTCAGATCACACAGACTGGATATGTCAAAAGATTTTTCCATCTCCTAAGTGGCTTCCACACAGACTAGTGGGTATAAGCAGGTGTCAGTGATCCTTGTTGGTGTTTTCTACAAGAAAGGCGTGTCTGACTTAGCAACCTAACTCCGGGGAACGATGAAGAGCTAAGAAACATCAGCATCTCTTGTTTGTTAGGTCATTTCACTTCTCAATTTTTAACTGTTCTGTTTCTTTCCTGATCCAAAACAAACAAGTCTAGGAAGGACTATCTCTAAAGACTGTTCGAGCACAAACTAGTTTGTAAGAGTTCAGCTGAAAGCTTAGGAATGATCCTGCACCATCTTTTTAGCTGTGCACTCACAACCATAGTGATTAGTCTGATTGGACTGTGGTGGCCTCTGCTTGGCAACAAACTGCATACAAACAAGGTATTGAAACCCATAAGTCATTTACTAGCTCAATGATCATCCAAAGCATGCTGTTCTCACTAACCAGCAGTGTTATAAAACATAGTAACTCAGAAATATCAGAGTTCGAGGCTGGGGGCAAGAGTGATGTTAGTGTTGATGGATCATGAAAAATCAGATCTTACAACCACATTATTTCAGTGACAATGACTTCTCTCATCTATATTATGTGCTTTTAGACTAAGATACAGCCTTTGGACCAGACATGGTTTCCTGTAATGACTTCAGACATAAATGTTAGTAGATTATCTCATTTGGAGCTAACAAGAGACAGAGCCTACAGACTCCTTGCTTCCTTGTAGGACTAATGTCTGTTATTCATAAACATTTCCATTTTCTTTTCAATAGGGACAGAACATTTATTTTTTCTCTAATGAAATGAGTTCCAAGCTTATGAAAAACTGACTCACAGTCAGGAATCCTAATGCAAAAAATAGTCAGAGGTTTATGGCCATTTTTAAATTTAGCTTACAGTTTTGGCAGAAGCAAGATGTGCAACAAAACAAAATATACAATAAATAATTATGAATTAAGCAGAAAAAACAGAGGCTTGTGGTAGCAAGAAACATTACTAAAAATAAAAATATGACTGCAAAATTTATAGTTTAAAAGCAGAATTCTGAACCTAAAACTACTTCAATTTTAAATAGGTCAATTTTTGAATCTTCAGATAGGTCTCTATTGCTTTGGTTCCATGTGAAAAGCAGCAGGTCTTCTAGTTGTAGCTCAAGTACAACCAGAAAATTTTTAAAACCTTGGCTTTTGGCCAAAAGTATCAAAAATTCTCTGCAAGCATATCCTCTGCTAAGAGACTTGCCTAAAATATACTAAATATATACTAAAATATACAGTAATAGTTGATGTATTCATTATTTATATAAGGTAAAGCAAATTCAACTGCTGGGAATACACCTAGGAAGTTGGAGAGTTAGTTCAAGGTCCTGCTTCAGGGAACAATTAATTATTTATACAAAGTGGAAACATGTTTGAAAGAGGCTGAAATAATCTGTTTCCATAATGCCTGATAAACTGATAAGGCTATCCCTTGGGAAATGGAACATAATTTCAGAATTCAAGCATTCTAAGTTAACTATTTGGGACATCTTGAATCACAATACCACACACAAAATCTCATGAAAAATACTTTTTTCAGACTTCAGAGTTATCTATTCCAAACCTAATCATTTATTTGGCTGGAACTGCAGACTCAACATCTAAAATAAACCAAGCAAGCATGCAAGTGCTTCCAACTGGCTCCTAATGGTGATTCATTAACAAGTGGCTTGAAATCCTGGCATGGCTTACATCCCTAGGAACTACAAATGCATTTTTAAAGGTGTTTAGGCACCTAAAGATGCAGATAAGAAGCTGGCGAAGTTTTAACCATTAGGCACCTCTTTGCATCTTTAGGTGCCTAAGTACCCTGAAAAGCTTGGCCCTGAGAGCCATGCTGAAGGCTCAGTCAGCAACAGGCCCCCTTCAATGGCTTTTCTACTGATTTTATTTACCATCTTGGAAATAACAGCTACCCCTATCCTTTTCCAGTTACCCTGATCAACTTATTTGAAATAAATAATGGATTTTGCATGCATTACATGTATGACTAGAAGGAAAAATTTTGTACACATCCTGGTTTTATATTAGTGGCTATTGAGCCACCTGCATCTTCTGGAGACCAGAAACATCAGTTGTTCCTCTTGTTCAGTGATTCACATTCATTTCTACTTGGCTCATAATCCTGGGTTATCCTTCTTGGAATAATACAGATCATAAGCAACTTCTGAGATATCTTTTCTTGAATAATAATGCCCAGCAAACATTCGATTTTCTCCTTATCTCATGCAACATTTACAAATGCCTAGCCCTTCCCATATTAAGAAAGACAGGTACCAACAATCATCACAGATATCAAACATAGAACAGGGAGGACTTAGACTAGAAAGTTCAGGAGGTTATCTTTTTTGGGTTTTTTTTTTTTTTTGCTTTATATAGTTGACAACTAAAGAAGAAGCTAACCTTGTAAGAAAATGATCATTAGGTAGATATTAGTGTCTTAAAAAGTCTGACATAATTTACATCTTATGCTCAGGATGATAAGTACTTGCTATTTGCTCTCCCTTCTCCTTTCCAGATTTGCTCTTACACTGTGGCAACCAGCACAGTATTGGCCATGCCTGATGAAGACCCAGAGGCTCAAGATTTTTCTATATTAAAGTTAACATGGATGTTTTGAACTTTGTTTCTTTCCACTGCCCTCTTCCTTTTTACCAGCAGCAATTCTTTTGCCTCCTCTCAGTGTATTGGGTAATGAAGAAAGGACAGCCATACCAACACTAATGAAACAACAAATTGCATTTTACTGAAGTGGTCTATTTCACAGAGGATTTCTTAATAAAAATGAACCACAGTTTATAACGTTATGACTGATCAAACATTAACATCTCTCTCTACAGTTCCCATAAGGTTTACTGGCTTTCAGCACTGATCATGATTGATGTATTGTTTACATGCAACATTAAACCCATGCTTTGCCTATTTCTGGTAAACAAAACCCACTTCTGTTTCAAATGGTAAAACTAGTATCAGTGTTTCACCTTATCCACACCATAACTCCTTTCACAGACTTAGTGCTACATATAAAAACCTTGCTTTCTTTCCTCTCTGGACTGCCTAAAATTTAATCATTTCAAAGGCAAAATTCAATGGAATTAATAGAAATTTGAGGCTGTCACAGATGATGGTTTAGATTAATAGTCCATTTAAACTTTTAAATGTCTTTGAGCACTTGAGGCACATATGCTTTTTCTTTGGTGTTCTCTCAGCTACTCTATTTGCCACATACAGCTGAAGAATTCCTTAAATCCTTCATTAATTTTCAACTTTCACATGTTGTCACAATTCTTTAGATTTAATTTCTCTTCTAGAAGGACTGTTGGCTTAGAGGCGGAATCACCCACCATTTGTAAAGGGGTGAAACATAAAAGTGTCTTTCTTTATAAGAAATAATGCTTTTCAGGGGGATCATGCCCCAAGGGTGATTTTATACTGAACACTGAAAGCTAATTCTTTTTCTATGCCAGGTGATTGCCATGAGCAACCAGTTCTGGCAGATTTGTCAGCTAATCTAGGTGTTGAAATGGTAGGTGATGCTGGATTTCACATCAGGTGTCCAGTGGCTTAGCTCCATACAAAGGACCTGACACATGTGTTGGAAGACTACACATGTGTTTGCAGTTAGTGCAATGAAACCCAGAGAGAAAGTTATGCTGTGCATGGCTGTGGAGCCAATGAGGACAAAACCATATCATAACACCTGAAAAGCTATGATAGAGGATAAAGCTCTCACTTATTTATGAAAATCACAACATTTTTCTCAAAAGGGACTCACAGAGACCCATCCTGGAATACTCAATTACCTTGTCATCAGAATCTTTCTTCTACAAAGAAAAATTCAGTCCAAAAAGACCAGAGAATGGAAGTGAATCTGAATAATTTATATACTAAAAAATCAACCAGTGGACTAATCAATCAAATGTGTGGTTTTTTGCTCTGCTCTTCTTTGATGTTCAGCTTCATGAGCAATGAGCCAGCTCAACTTAGATAACAAACTTCAAGATGGGATTTAGTGACATAAATCCAAAGACAGAAGTCTCCAGACTATTCTTAAAGCAGTATCAGATGAGCTCTGTTGGAAGTCATCACCCCAGCTGCCTAAATCAGTTTTTTCTTAGAAATTATCAGGCTGATGACAGAGGAAATAGATACAATTCCTATCCTAATTTTTGCTGCATCAACCCAACAGCAGAGGTATCTTTACACAGAAATGTGAGATTTTCTGTATATTATTTGTGACTGATGTTGTTTCTCTCACAAGTGACTTTGAAAGAATAGTCAGGCGATAACCTCACCTCTACTTTGATTTTTCAGCTGAGCTTTGTAGTTCTCTGTGCAGTGCACTTTTTTTTTTTTTTCCCTCTTGCATCATATATAGAGAAAACTTCTCTGAGAATTTTAGGATGGCTCTGGCTTTCCACTAAGCTGTGTTGTACCTAAAAACTATGCATAACATATTTGACCTTCCTTTGTTCAATGCTAAATGACTACAGAGGATGTCTTGATTTATCTTCTTTAAACATTCATTATTGGACATAATTGCCATATCTCTTATTTTCATTCCCTTGAGCAGTCCATTTTAATCTCATACCATATGGAAGTGATTGCTAGTCATCAACAGTGAAGGAAAACCTGAGGTAGATTTGCATCGAGATAAAATACATCTGCTCTAAAATTACTGGAGTAATTTCACTGAAGAACGACATAATTCTGGATTATGTCAATAGCATCAGTGTGTTAGACTGGGCAAGAAGACATTTGCAGTCCACTCTATGTTAAGATATTGATCAGATAAAGTTAATGACCACATTTGGTGATGGCTAGCCTAACACGATCCTTCGTTTTGTGCACTGAAATTTGACAGAACAAAATATGTCTTTATCAGGCTGCAAACTCCCTTTTATGTTCCACAATGTCATCATGTTTTATATTTTGGATTCATATATTATTTCTTTAAGGTGTTCAAAGTATCTGCTTCCTTGATGTCCAAGGCTTAATATGTCATTTAATTATAATTACATAGTCCTTGTTTTGGCCAGGACAGAGTTCTGGGACTGGAACTCTGAAACTCTGGATAGAACTCTGGAAAAAGGACTATTGTGGTTTAACCCCAGCTGGCAACTAAGTACCACATAACCTCCTAACCCTGCAGGTGGGATGAGGAGAAGTGAAAAAACATAAAACTTGCAGATTGAGATAATCACATTTTAAAATAATAATAGTAACAATAATAATAACAATACTCAAGAGAAACAAATGATGCACAGTAAAACTGCTCAACAGCAGCATACCATTTCCCAACCCATCCTTCAGCCAAGTCCTGCCAGTTTACATAGAGTATGGTCCTCTAAGGTATGGAATATTCCTTTGGTCAGTTCAGGTCAGCTGTCCTCCACAGTCTCTTGAGCACCTGTTCTCAGGCAGAGCAAGGAAACCTGAAAAGTCCTTCATTTAGGGTAAGCACTACTTAAACAACAACCAAAACTCTCAGTGTTTTATTAACAGTATTCTCATATTCAACCTAAAAAAGAGCTTTACTAGCTATTAGGAAGAAGATGTACTGTATTCCATTTCAAACCAAGACACACAGTAAAGCCCTTAGTGCTACATTCTGGGGTTATCTGTTCTACCTTACCAGTCTGCATTTCCAAAGTACAATGTGAATTCCAAAGAAAAGGATTGACTGGAGCAAGCACTGTGAAGAAAAAGATGGCAGTAATCTCTTATTTCCTTCAACTGCCCTACGTACACAGAACTAGAGGGAAAATAGAAGAGTGCCTTGACAGAAATTCTGGCTGACTTTGGACTCATAGTAGCTATGAGATCAAATTAATTTAAACAGTCCACTAAACATAGTTTTCAGAAATCTGTAGAACTACGTCCTTGGAATACTATGGTTGTCCTTGTGCTTCACTTTCCTCACTTTGCTATTACCCAAGAAGCTTGGGCTAAGAGTCTAGACAGGACTCTGGGAAGCAAAGACCTCAGAGAGTGGTTTCAGGACTCAATAGCCAAGTTTTGTGGCTAGCAGTGAATGCCAAAGAGCATAGGTAAACAGAGAAATAGAAGAGATCTAGGAACCAAGCCTGAACCTGAACCTCTCATTATCTGCTTCAGTTACAACTCAGTTCCCTGACCCCACTGCAACATGCTCCGGATAGCATTCTTCAAGACTGATTTATTTCAGAAAGGACTGCTCCTTGAAATTTGTGAATTTCCTTAAAATTTGTACTTCTTGGCCTTAGGACCAAAAGTCACGAGAAAAGAAAGTGACTAAGAGCTGAAAGAACTCAGAGAGGCAATCCAGTCCACAGTGACTTAGTATCTCTAACTACATCCTTGTGACATGAACTGGCACCACTAAATGTTAAAAAATAGAAACATTTTTAAAAAAACAAAAAATCCCAAGGCTGGTCCAGAATACAGCTGATGTCCAATAATATCAATAATATCATTATGTCATTGAACCAATTTGTTAGTAAGTCAGTTTTCTGAATGCTTTATTGCTGCATTCAATTCCTTTTAGCAGTTTCTTGAGAGCCTTGGAGCTCTCAAGGCTCTCAAATCATAACAGCTGATTTTATGGAGTCTAGGGAACCTTACAGAGACATTTTCATGTTTTGCAAATATTTTAATTCACTGTGAAGTAGCTGAAATACAACAGCTCTATAAAATATTGACCTTTCATTGACCTAAAATATTGTTTATTTCTGGAGAGCTGTGTCAGGAACTCTTGAGCTAGGTAACAAGGCAATTAGTATGTCAGATAATCCTTTAATTAGATTAGAGGGTGCAGCTACTACATGTCAAACACATATTGGTAAAAAAAAAAGTCGGTCTTGGGGTTTCCTAAGCATGTAAGGTCTATTTATTTGTCACATAGTTGACTTGAAACTACTTCTAAAGGACTATACTGTTCAAGAGAATAGTTAGATAGGTTAATCTGACCTGAAAAACCTTGAGATATTTCTGTTTGTTGTGTGAGCCAGGGACATATTTTAGATCTGAGATCTTCAGATCTAGGAGACCCATCTCCTGTCACCTTGTATGGCAAAATGCTGGAAAGAGGTAAACATCAGCTCACTGCTAGGCAGCACAGGACAGGGTACATCTTGAAACCTCAAAGCTTTATATGCCTAATACCAAAAAGCAGCCACTTGTGCAACATCAGGTCCCTGGCTAGGAAGCAGCTTTGATCCAAGTTATTTTATTGACAATTATATGGTCATTGCTCAGTGAAGTGCTTTCCAGATTTTTTCATCTGACTCCCTGCCCTCTGAAGTCTGACAGCAATTATTGAAGCTATATCCCTTCTTCCAGCACAAACCCAAACCAGTAGTCTGCAAACTATTCTGGCTAGAACATTTTCCTCCCAAAAAGGGGAATCATAACACAGAAAGGTTTCTTCTCCTTTTCTAGCAAACTCTAGGAAATCTGAGAAATTCAGCTCAATGTTAGTTGAACTACACCAAATTCTACTTCAGCTGAATTTTTGTCAATGAGATCTTTCAGTGGCATATGTATGTTACATGCCAAATGCTGGATTGTGACTCTGGAACATGGATAACATTAGTATTTATAGAGGCTCTCAAACCCCCTTCCACTTTGCCTTATTTATAAATAAAGCCCCTGTTCCCAGTACTTGATAGCTGTGTCCTTAGCCTACAATTAAATTAAGTATATATTTGCATACTTATCAAACCTGTGATAATTTTTATCACAAAAAAAAAGCTGTTGAGAAAAGGTTGGTTTTTTTACCAAATCACTTAGGATTAACCTGATCTTTGTTCATGTCATTCAGTGAAAAGTTTATAATAACACTATATTCAAGATCTTTACTGTTTAAATTAGCATTTTGAGAATATAAGCTGTGTTGCTGCTTTTAAGGGCTTAGTAGCTGAAAAGACATTTCCTACATCTACATGAAAATTGCATCCAGTAATGAAACTTGTCCATAAAAAGCACAGAGCACTTTTCTGCCTCATGGACATGTTGCTGCTCTTTTCCCCTTAGTACAAGAGAGGGCTTAGAGCAGGATGATATATCCCCAGCAGGATAACAAAACCACAGAGTAAACCACTCACCTTCATATGTTTAACAGTCTGTATGAAGTAATGAACATGACTACAGAGCTTTTCATTGCCTCAGGCCCTGTACTAGTAGCTCAGAATACATGGAAGCTAGATGTCAGAAAGGAAACAGTACTTGATTTTGAAATAAGAATGAATTTTCTAACCATCTTGTACCTACCATGTCTATGAATTTCTTACACAGTGCAAAGAAAATTGAAATACATGGCCTTCTGTGGGCTAAGCAGTAATAGAATCTGACAACACAAATCACAAAACAATCATAAAACAAAGCTTTATTGAGGCAGTAGGAATGATGAGCATATAGCAGCTCACCCAGTTGCTGATAGTAGATAGAGGATCATGACTGATGCCATAGTTCTGGTGGACTGCCAGGGACACTTGGTGTCTGGGGCATATAGCAGCAACAGCCAATCCTGCAAATGCCTTTTGAATGCAGCCAAGAGTCATGCCACTCCATGGCTCCATCAAAGATGAAGTGATTTGGGAGAACCATACCTTACATGAATAATGTGTGTGGCATTCTGTCTGCACTACTGATTCTGGCTGAAAACAGGATGTCAGGATGCTGCATGTCACCTTCTATTTAGGAATAGACATTTATATATACATATATGTATATATTTAATATTCACATGTAAAATTTCATTGAAAATATCAAAAGATTGTATACTGAACTTGGGTGAACTTGTAGCTAGAAATCTCTCTACTGCTATTTTTATGTGAAGAGAGTATTGTGTCTCTCTTAGAGAGAAGAAAAACAGACAACAGTCAGCAATTGTCATTCAATGCTCAAGCATCAGCCTGCCTCTAAGGCTTGAAAATACATTTGAAAACTTCTAAACTATGAAAATAAATTTAAAAATTGCACAAGCACTTCTTTTCAGCTGGCTAGATGGAAAACTTGAGTATTTGCCTTAATGTTATTTATGTTTTACTCACCATGCATGGTGATAGTGTTAACAAAAATAATTGTCATAATAGCTATTTTCCTTTCTCTCTCTATTAGAAATATGGCTAGAAGAAAAATAATTTTTTTTTTTTTTTTTTTTATTCGCTTTACTTCTATCAGCTTCCTAAAATGATACATGAATTGTTTCTAAAAAGGAGTGACAGTGTTGTTCTGTATCCTTCTTTATAAGAGGTAAATCTGTTGATCTGTTGTCATTTAGAAGAGCAAAATTTAAGACAATAATCTAAAAATTCATTTTCTTTTTTCCAGCCCATCTATAATTACTGTCAATTGTATAATTTCAGAAATTGATGGAGCATTTTAAGAAAGGGAAGCAGAAATAGACAACATCTTCACTGAAGCTCTTGGAACAGAGAGGTTATCTTTGCCTAAAGGGCATTGCTGAGAGCCTGCAGCATGGCCTATTACTTAGATTACACACTATCATTTACTGAATTAGTCATATTATCATTATTCTCTATGGTGAGCAGATGTGTAGATGTGTTATATTACTTGAGTGTGGGGGTAGAAAATATATAATTTTTTTTTGCTCAAGACCTGAACAGGCTAGGGCTAAGACCATAAGACTAACTTTATTGTATTGAAAGATTCAGTACATATGGGTGTTCAAGAACTAGTCTAAGATTTAAAGGACTACTCTAAATAAACTCCAAACCAAAACACCAAATAAATCTTTATGCCACAACATAAATCCCTGCAATGAAGGTAAAGCTCCCCCTAAGTTTAGTTTTCCCACTTCTACCAGCTTTTTCAACTACTATAGCTTCATCAAGGTGCCCTTGATTCTTGCTTGAGGAAATTTAGAGCATCAGGCTCCCTGTATTTCCTATAAATGTTTAATTAAACTAGCTACCAGGGAACTGGTGTTGGTGTCTCTAGAGGGTTGATTTGTGTTCATTGAACTTCAGCCTTACGACCCAGGCAGCGACACACTAAAGAGAAACACATGCAACTGCTAACCCATTGAGATGTGGGAACAGGTGCTAGCAGATCAGCTGAAGAGCATTGAGTACAAAAAGTAACAGGATCATTCTGACCAATTGCTCCTTACTACAGCATATAGTATGTTAACTATTATGAAAAAAAAAATTTTTAAAAAAAAGTGTATAAATTGGCTAGATTTCAAGAGTACATGACTGTGCTTTTTGCACCTGTTGATGAAGAAAAATATGAGGTGCAGTTAATTGATGAAATATACTGTATTTCAACTAAAAGAAAAAAAATTAGAAATGCATTCAGCTGCTTATTTGTTGCTAAAGCACTAGGCTACATTTACATCAGAAGGACCATGTTTGATATAAGCACTAATGAAAGGAACAGTTTTTTGGGGTAACAATTTTTGTTAAAACATGGAAAATAGATTTAGGTATATATCCAGCCTCCAAATTACAGTCGGAGGATTTGAAGAAACAATAGCACTACACATCACCTGTATGCTATGACACTGTTCATAGCCTTTTTAGCAAGTTTATTTTAATCATGAATAAGTAGTAGAAGCTATTTTAAACAGAGATCTCAATGCCAAGATGCAGAAGCTTTCATATTTTCAAAACAATACCCAAAACCTTGTTTGTAGTAGTCCATTTCAACAAAAAATACATTTGCAAGTTTATAGATTAATTCATTCACAGTTGCATAGTTATCTATGTTAGTTACTAATCAATACTTATCTATGTTAGTTAGCTTCACTAATCAATGCTTTCTCCGTTTTTGAAAATGCAAAATCAGCACATGTAAACCATGCAGACCTGAGAGCAGTCCATGACAATATGCATCCCAGCCTGGCACAGGCAAGTGCTCTCAGTGACCATGCACGTGAAAAATATTAAAATGATTATCCTTCCTATAGTCCTGAAAAAGCACACACAACCTGGAAGTGTAGGCTTCTGTGGGAGAGTTAAGTAATGTGATGTCTGTGTATTTTCAAAGCACTACCTGTTTTTATTTCCCAGCCAGCAGTACTGCCACAAAGGCAGTTAAATAGTACAGCAACAATCTTCTCTTTCAAGAGTCTTGTCATTTAGCTAAAACAAAACAAAACAAAAAACCTTCCAAGTATAGAGATTAAACTCTTATTCTGCTTGTATAGCCTTCCCTACCCCAAATCCTGCATAATTGAAATTATCTATCAACATCCTTAAGTCTCACTCACAACACAAGTTATTATGAAAGACAATGGGGAACAGGTTCTTCTTTTTGTTAGTGCTCTTTGGGTTTTTTTGCTGTTTTGGAGAGGAAAGGATGCAAACCTTTTCCTGTTTACTCTCTCAGTAGCTAGCAGCCCTGTGCCTATGGATAGTACAGCCCTGAAATGGCCAATAATCTGTGATAAAAAGTCCAATCTAGTGTCTGTGAGCCATATGTACATGGCTATATGGCTTCTAGTAGACTCAGGGCACAAGTCTGCCCGTGAGTGTCTGAGCAGACTTATGTCAGATAGCATTACCTGGTAACATCTGCCATAATAATTAAATCCTGCTGAAGACTGGCAGTGTCTCCTACAACAGCTGCTCTCATTCTGTTCCTATAGGAAAGCATTCATGAAGAGTAAAAGGTTACCTGACTTCTTTCACAGGTTTGCAGGGGGAAGCAGGTTTCCTTCAGAGGAGTCAAGGTCTATAAAAGCTTTCTTTCATAGCTCTGTGGTAGACCCTTGTTAGTTGTTGCCTAGAAGACTCCACAACAGATAGTGAGCATCTGGATCATAAAAGGTTTGTTGCTGGTTAGAGCTGGATCCTGGAAGGGGAAGCTTTAATGAGAGCAGGGAAACCTCAAGAAAATGTTCTGTCTCTTGTTCTGTGTATAAAGCACAGCTGTAGGAAAAAGCAAGATTTTAAGCCCTTACAGCTAAAAGGCTGTAATCTTACTGGAGAGCAAGCCAAAGAAGGACTTTCTTTAGGTGTTTGGAACTCTTAATTAGCAAGGTACATGAAAGGAAATACAGTGATTTTTTGTCCCTGCTTCTGGTTGAGAAGGGAGGGTCAGTAGTCAGAGACAGAGGGAAATTAAGGCTTCTGGCAAAGTGAAAGCTATTGAACTTGATTTCCTAAGATAAATTTGTAGAGCTATATTTTTTGTCAGCTTACCAACTGGGCTCTTGGCTGTTCTATTTCTCTTAAGCAATAAACCCTTTTGAAAATGTATTTTAAAAAAAATCTATGAACTAGGCCTTTATGCAGTTTATAAACAAAACCATTCTATTTATGAAAAAAACTGTATCCAGCTCTTCTAGCTAACAGGCTTTTAGCCTTTTATCAAGTAGCACATATTCTTCAGTAGGACAGATACCCTGAATCAGCCTGTCAAGGCTCTTCCTGAGTGCCTCCATCAAGGGTGTTTCTATTGCATGCATGCATTCATTCATTCATTCATTCATTCCTTATTTATTTATTGCCTATTTATTTATTGCCCAGTTTGTTAAAAATTTTTGTTCAGAAGCTTTTACGTGCTAAAATGTGGCAGGACAAAGCAAGAGGACATGGCCTCGAGTTGTGCCACAGGAGGCTCAGATGGAATATTAGAAAACATTTCCTCACCAAAAGGGTTGTTGAGCATTGGAANTTTATTGCCTATTTATTTATTGCCCAGTTTGTTAAAAATTTTTGTTCAGAAGCTTTTACGTGCTAAAATGTGGCAGGACAAAGCAAGAGGACATGGCCTCGAGTTGTGCCACAGGAGGCTCAGATGGAATATTAGAAAACATTTCCTCACCAAAAAGGTTGTTGAGCATTGGAACTGGCTGCCCAGGGAAGTGGTAGAGTCGCAAGCCCTGGAGGGGCTGATAAAAGATACGTAGTTGTGGCACTTGGGGACATGGTTTAGGGGTGGAATTGGCAGTGTTGGGTTTATGGTTGGACTTGATGATCCTAAAGGTCTTTTCCTAAAGGTCTTTTCTGGATGAGTCTGTGATTTTTGCTCTTCATATTGTTGTACACAATGGTGTGAGAGAAAAAAAGCTGTGACTAGATGATTAATGACTGGAGGCTGCAGCAAGTTAGAGAGCAATGGTTGTAATCCAGCTGAGGTCCTCCTTCCAGAAAATCCTCAAAGCAGGCACTAGATACTTGCATTTGTTCATATTACAGATCCTAGAACTTGATAGTGAGTAGTTAAGAAATGCCTCTAGCTGGTGCCTGCTTTTTTCTCTCTTTCTTTCTCTCTTTCTTTCTCTCTTTCTTTCTCTCTTTCTTTCTCTCTTTCTTTCTCTCTTTCTTTCTTTCTTCTTTCGCAAATACAGGATTTTAGAAGCTGGTAGGAATGTTAATAAGTAGAACAGAAGACATTCAGTATTAAAACATCTTGATAATTGTTCTCCTTCACTGGTCTTTGAAAATAAGTGATGTGCACTTACTTTTTTTGTAAATTAAAAGGTTCTATACACTGGCCTTAGTTCACATTTTGCTTTATTCCCTGAAGTGATGCTTTCTGTATGATAATTTTCTTTCCCTGGGAATACATTATTTGCCCTGAGTTGCATACTTAATAAGGGACAGAGAAGAGTGAAAAAAGAACAGAAATCTTCAGGCCCTTTGAAGGATAAAAGCAGAAATTCACCTTTTGGAAGATGCCTATTATGCTATTTCTTGCTTATCAGCTGCCTGTAGATGTGTTGTCTTCATCATATCTGTGCTCACATTTAATTACTTATGAACACTTCAATGTTTATTTATGAAAACACCTAACCTCTTTTTTCTTTAGATCTTCTGTTTAAATTATTTCTTTTCAATTAAGCCTGAGCCAGTGAGTGTTCCAGCATGTTGGCCTTTAACTGCCTGTATGAGTGGTAATTAACGCATTAGCCTTGCCAGTCAAAGAAACCACCCCTGTAGGAGCAAGAGCACCGATGTAGAAGCAGCACTTTTCACCCTGAAACAAAAGAATCAGGGCATTGTTTGGTTGGTTTTTTTGGGTTTTTTAAATCAGAATAAGAGCAGAAATAACAGATCTATAATTATTCCCTGAGAGGTGCTAACTACTGTATTTCCATGCCATTTTCTTCATTTCCTTTGGTTAGCTGTTTACAATGAAATGGTAGTGGAAAATGGCAGCATATGGTGGTGGGCAAAGGAGAGAAAACAGAAGTGCGGGAATGTACCAAGGCAAAAATAAGTAAAAGTCAAATCTGTGCTGCTGGGTCATTTTCTCTCATCTCTCCTTGCAGTTAATTAACAGCAAAATATGCCTTACGCGCATTAATGCACCCACTGAGTCCCAGAGTAAGTGATTCTGTCTTCATCCATTAAATTACTGAAATAACTTGTGTTTCTTAGCCTTGAATTTTAACCAGAGATTGTGAAATGGAAAAAAATGCAAACAAATACAGCTTCAAATTGGGCCTCAGAAGCTCAATTTTGGGTCTTCAAACTATGTGACTTGGTGTACTTGTGAGTCAACAATATGATGTTGGCATATGCTATTTTGACTGCAGCTGGAAAAGAGATTTCTTGTACCCTGTCTTTTAAATTCTGTGAGAGACCAGATACTTAATACTATAAAAAGTTATTTTCCTGGTCCAGCCTGAAAGGACAAGGATGTTTTAATTCCCCAAATCTGTAGCTTCCGTTTGTGTCATCCGCTCCATTTTACCTCCCTTGTAAATAAATTCTCGGTCTTACTACAAGAAAAATAAAATGTGCTCTTTTCTTAATTTAATTTAAGGGAGAAAGGAGGAGAACATGGCTTTTAGTCTTAAAGAGATGTCGTTTTTGCTGTTAACACACATGTCAGTAAAAGCAACAGTTTTGTTGCTGGTACAAGAGCTGCTGTGCTTTGACTAGCAGATTACAAACAGTCTTGGCAGAGTCAGTAAACTGTGACAGCAAGAGATTATAGCTACAGTAGAGTACAGTTAGGTAGGATATAGTGCTAAATGCCTGAGGGATGAAAGAACATGCATTGAAGTTCCCTGCAGAGATTTTGGATCTAGCACATATCCTGTAGTAGGACTAGTGCTGAAAAGGAGCAATCTCTTCAATGCAATGCATAGAGTCTGCTCTCTTTTCTCTCTCTCCCCCCTTCCACCAAAAGGCAGATTTTGGATATTTTCTGCAAGAAGCAAACCTCATTGCCATAAGTCTACCCATACTTTCTCTCTATAAAAGAGATTCTCACTTCAGGACTACTTCCTATTTGGGTTGAGCAGAGTCATGGTCATATTTGTCCACTGACTCTAAGTTTATGAAATGCTCTGATGTATACTTGAAACAAAAATAGTTCAAAGCAAAGTTTAGCCTATAATAACCTGTTAACCTTATTACTGTCTTACTTCTTTCTTTATTATGTATCCAGGCATATATGTGTGCTATTATCTGGGCATTTGTTTTCTGTACTTCTGGTTACCTTTTTTTTTTTTTTTAATACTGAGTGTTCAGATAATAACAATGCCTTACTCATCAACACAAAACTCCCATTAATTTTCTTCACATCCTTTACCTCAGCAGTAACTCTCATTTTGAGACTAAACATTAAAGTGCATAAAGCAACATATCTCATGTTCAACCATGATTGATGACTGTAGAACTGGGCTTTTGTTTGCCAGTGTTTTGTGGCTGTGATTTTAACTCCACGTAGCAGTTCTTATTGACCTGATACCTTCAGGTGTCCAAACCCTCACTATTTTCTGGGGTATTTTGTTTCTTAACAAGAAATAAAGCTGAATTCCAGTCTCTCAAGTATTGAAAATCTGTCTTCTAAAATAGTGGAGGTTTTTGTTTAACGAATGGTTAAAGAGTGGGGAGGGCTTCCACTCATCCTTCCACTGGGTTGCAGAGGGCTTCCACTCATTCATCCAGTTCCTACATGCAGAAATGTTAAGGACTTACTCTGCAGCTTATGATGAAATAGAGTAGTCCAAAATGTTCTCAGGACAGCTTAGATATTTTCTCTATGCACTTTCCACCTAAATGGCTGAAAAGTGAAGAAATGGATAGAAAAAAACTCGGTCTAATTTGATGATGTGGAGCAGTGGGGAAGTCTCTGCTGTGCCACAGACCTGTGTCAGCAGAGAGGTACAACAGCAAAGGAATAACATACTGTCTTTCAAAGAGATGAGATTATTGCCATAAAGGAAAAAGGGGAGAAAACCAGACAGCTTTAATTCCTGTTCACAGGTTGTGGGCTATCTTACTTATCTTTTTGGCTGTTGATAATTCTACTAACATATGATAGCCTTCAGCATGATTGTTGCTGTGCTTTTGGAGCATTACCTATCACACACTATATTGGGGTCCTATGCTATTGCTTGATTTAAGCACAATGAATACCAAATGCATATTTTGAGTTGGTCTGACTGATCTGTCTTCTGATGGTGTGCCTGGGTAAGATGGAGGATAAAGGTTAATTTCACTCTGTGCATCTGATGATCTGACTGACATGGATTAATCAGATCATTCCACGGGTACAGCTATTGTGATTAGGCCTATGTATAGGGGTAATAATCTCCTTTCAGTCTATAAGTCTCCATCCAGGTTGATTATGCCATTATGCTTCTTTATTTGTGGTGTCTAAGGTGTTGTCAAAGGCAAACTGGTATGTAGC
This sequence comes from Urocynchramus pylzowi, assembly GCA_013397555.1. NCBI lineage: Eukaryota > Metazoa > Chordata > Aves > Passeriformes > Fringillidae > Urocynchramus > Urocynchramus pylzowi. Next base: position 629,633 of record VZRH01001689.1, on the reverse strand, counting down.
AGCATTTCTTGCTTTCCCCAGGGAGTCCCCTAATGGTCCAGAGCTCTAGAAAGCCTTCTGAATGTTGCTTAATTTTGTGTAGTTTTTCCTCCTCTTTCATAACTGCTCGGTGTCAGTAGTTGCTTGGCATGTGGTTTTAAAACCATTCCTGTATTAACCACCTGCACATCAAGAAATGTCTCCCTTGGGCTGCTGCATGACACCAGGGAGTCAGTGGACAATGGGACACAAATCCTGACATCCCTGGACAATTCAGCTGAAGTGCAACTGCTCCCCATACACACATGCTGCCTTGTAGACTGATGGGCTCAGGTCTCTAACTTGGCTATCTCTACACTGTAACCCTCTGTAGAGTATCCCATGTACTGATTCAGCCAATAGCTGCCAGGCAGCTCTGAAAAGCTGAGCTGTAATTGCCTTTCTCTAATGAGAAGAGATCTCTGGCAACATTATATGAGTCCATAAAGCAAGAAAACAAAAACGAACACATTATGGACTTCCTACTTTATTTGCATCTACCTTCATTACTGCTGGTGAACTTGAACTGGAATAAGGCTGATTCCACTGTTGCCTATGACTTTCTACTTGTGTGAAATGAATATTTTTGCTGGCCTCAGAAAAAAAAATCAAGTAAAACTCTGTGCTGTCAAACCACAACATCAGTACTGCTTTAAATAGTTCTGAACATCTCACTTACGTGTCGAACACAGCGAAAGTGAAGAACAACATACATGCATCGACCTTAGTATTGCTCTTTTGCCAATTTTTTTTTTCTCATTTTCCTTTGAGTTTGGGTACTACAATCAAATAAAATCATTTAGCCCAATTGGGCAATATTTCTCTATTTTCTATCTTGTTCAGCAGATTGAATTTAGTGACACTAATCAGCTATGCCAATTACACATGTGAGGTGTGTGTTTTATTTTTGCTACCAAATTTGTTCAATGAGGAACAAAATGGCAGATTGGAAAAACAAATTCCTCTTTAAAGGCATTGATGATTTGGGTTTTTTTGGTGGTTCACCTTGTTACCCTAAAAATATTCCTTTTATCATAAGAGTATGAGTAGGCATAACCAAACTTTAGAGAATTGACTTCTAAAGTAGAATAAGAAAGGCAGTAAAAGCTTCTTTATAGAAAAGACACCTAAGTTCTGTTTTATCTTCACAACAGGCTATATTTATTTTGCAGTTTGGGGAAGTGTCAATAGAAATGCTTGTCTTTGCTGCAGAATTGTCTAAACCTCTGTAAATAATTTAATTGAGCTGTGAATATTCAGTGATTGAAAACTAATTACTTTGGCTTAATTTGAGTACTGCCTGACTGCTCTGGAGTTGCGGGTAATTTAACAATGTAGATAGTGCGTGAACATGGAATGTTAAACAGTGACTGGAACAGAGTTAAAAATTAAAAAATAACTCGTAGAGTTTACAAGTATGCCATGGGCTGGGCTGTTTGTACCATCCAAGGGCTTTTTGCAGACAGTTTTATGCACAGTGCTTTCTGAAACATCTATTGGAATATTTTTGTACATCATTAAGTAATTGCTTTCCACTCCCCACAGAATTTTGTAATAATTTTGCAATAATTTTGCTCATAAAGATTAATGATGTAGCACAATGAATCGTATTCACTTGCGAGCTTCAGCTTTCAGGTTTAATCATTGGTTAGGTATCATGCAGATATTTTTCCTCTGAGTTTCTTTAAACATTTCCACCAAGAGTCTCATTGTTCCTGGAGGGAATGTGATGCTTTTCCTGAGGAGGCATTTCAGTCACTTTAAATTGCACGGTATGCAGTGCTTCTTCATTTTGTGTTGCTGTAAAATACTGTAAAATGCAGATTTCATTGAATATTCTTCCTACAGAACTATAAGCCTTGTTTTCTGGGGTCATGACAAATCAACACTGTTGTTCTAGACTCCTAATATGAATGTCTCCTGCTAAATTATAAAGAGAATTAATATTTAGCTGCCCATAAATTAGTAAACTTCTAATGAAAGCTGCATTTTAAACTGCATTCTTATTTTTTAGAAATGATTAGGCAAAGTTCAGGGAGTGTGTGGAGTGAGTTAATTTTTTTAAAAAAAGTGTGCTATGTACTTTCCAGTGGAAAGCAAGGGAAATGAGACCAATAGAAAAATGGAAAAACATTAATAAAGATTATATACTATGCTTGTACTGTTCATCTATTATTCTGTGAGCCAGTCAGCAATAGTGATGTGGCAAATAGTTTACTAGCATTTTACTAAAATGAATAAATAAGAGTTCCAATTCATATACCAGTTTTCTAACTTTCTGTTTTATGTTCACAGATCTCAAGGAAGATATGTAAGAATTGTCAGGAGAATGGGTTTAAGAGTTATTTGTGTTTCATGACAATGAACTAAAGGAATTACAAGGTTCTTCTCTATTGAGTACTGTGATTGTAGAAGCATTTGTTCATTTTGGTTTTCTTTTCCTAAATATTTTATGTGAGTAAAATGAGAACTTTTAGCAAGATGTTCTCATCTTCAGTAGATTAACTAAGGCCACAAGGGGAACCATCCTGCAGTTCAGAGGCCTTCATAGGTAACATGCACCAAGTGTGTTAGATCACTGCATAAAACTTGCAAAATAAAATCTGTGAACATGGTCTGAGCAATTCCTGAACCTGAAGAGAGGCTGACTGTGCTCTGTTATAAGGAAGATTCTCCTTATTGGGTATCAAATAACCTCTGAGACGGGTTTCTTACAAAGCTGAACAGAATTTAGTGCTGCTCTTGGACTCCCTGAGACAGCTAAGCTACAGGTGCAGCAGGAGATGTTTCACCTACTAAAAAATAAAAATCTAAAATCCAAACCAAACCCAAAACAATTCCACACAAGGTCATGATTGGCTGAGGTGTTATGGTATTTTTTCTTAAGGATCTAACCTGCGTGTATGGAGAGCTTGAAACCTGTCATTAGGCAACACAGCAGTCACTGTACAACACTGTTGTCCACTGCACTGGACAACAGAAAATATAATAGGTACAACAGGACAAGAGAAGAGGCAGGTATTTAAAAATTATCCTTCATGGAGTGTCTGCAGCCTATGACTTCCAACCAAGCTTTTCAGACTAGGTCTAGTCTGTGTGTAGTAAAATAAGGATAGAGCATTCAACTCACCCACAGGGCAGAGGAGAGAATGATGGACAGTCCCTGGACAGTACCCTGAGGACTAGTGTGTGCCTCCCAAGGAATGGTGATACTTCACTAAGTTATTCAATAAACAGTATGACAGCTGGATCTGGATCAAGGATCTAATAACTAATTTTGTGATATTCTTTTACTGCTCTTATTGTCCTTGTTTTGGCCAAGGAAAGGGTTAAATTTTTGAAGTAGCCATGAGGGGTTGGAGCCATGTGGAGCTAATACCAAGAATCTGGTATTATTCAATAACATCTTACATTATTACTGGGGATGGGAGGGGAAGTATCTCTCTTTTCTAGGAAGAAGGGTATTCCTTTCTGGAACTTGGAAAAGTATCGTAGCTGGAGGCTCTGTCTGCCATTGTTTTCCATGGTTCCAGGTTTGGCGAGCACTGTGCAAAGTAAAATGCCTTCTCTTTGTATTAAAAAAGCTATTACTGTTTTCTCATTTCATTGCTGTTTTCAGTAAATTGTTCTTATCTCAGGCTGTGATCTTTGCCTCTTGTGCTTATAGCTGGAGGGAGAAGGGAAGCTAGTGCTGGCACAATTTCAGTGGCAACAATAAATTGTGGAACACCATTCCGAAATCACAACACTTAACAGCTTTTCCAGTATGTCACAATACATGCTACAAATAAAATAAGACCCCTTGAATTCTAAACATATTCACTGAAAAATTCTCTGCGTTCCAGAGGATGTGGGTAGCATATCTTTTTGATTCTTCCCTCTTTTCTTCACCCATGAAATTCTCTGTGATGGTGTTCATAAGAAAAGTCTCTGGCACAAGGGGATCTGAATCTTTTAAGGGTATGCTTGCAAATGTTTTAATCACATGTAATTTTCAACTTTGAAGTCAACCTGAGGAGTGCCTTTAAAACAATTTATACATCCAGTTTTCCCTCCTGAGATTGTCTTCAACCCTGAGGAGATTTTTTCAGAAGTTACCTATATCCAGAGGGTGGGCCCTCCAAACTCTCTAAATGTCACAAAGTGCTATTCCTTGACTCCTGAGTATAATACAATCTAATGGTCCAGATGATTATTTTTTTTTCCTAAAAGCTTTGGCAACTCTTGAGGTCTAGAGCCAAGATTAAATACTTTTTTGTACTGTGAGACTACATAGGAACACAATAACTTTCCTAAGTCTGTCAATATAATGAATATTCTCTGGGTTTGCTTTTTAAAATCTATAAATTCTCTTACAATGAAAGCCATTAAAGGAGTACTCCAAAAATTCTGCTTTTCTGGGAAGTTTTTCTTCAAGTAACCCACAAATTCAATCCAGATAGGAAGCTGTCAGACAGCTTTAAAATTCTATTGAAAAGTAGGACATGGACAAAGGTGACTGAGAAGGTGGAAGGAAGAGGCTAGCCGTAAAAAAAAAATCACATATTTCAAATTCTTTTTGAGACAAGACATTATTATTTTGTAGGGCTGTTATTGCTGTTGTTTAACTTCACCAGCAGCAGTGGGAGAGGAGCTACAAAACAGAGAAGTACAGAGAATTCTATGCATTCTGTATCAGGTGGATAATTGATGGATGAATGTGTGATATATCTCTTCAGTTATACAGCAGAACTCAGAAGTTTTGAGTGACTGAACAGATTTTTATATTCCCAGTGAGCTAAAAGCTGAAAAATGGGATTATCCTTCACTGTGATTTACTTTGCTATATGAAGAGCAACAAGATCAAATAAGGTCCTAGTAGTAAATGGGAGCACCACAGTGGGTTTGCAGCAGCTGAAACACTTGTCACCACCAGAACAGGTTCAATGATTCACCACAGCTTGAGTCCATATGCTGACTCTAGTCAGTAAACGAAGTGCAGGAGACTTCAGACTTCCTGAAGATTAAAGCTTGTTTCTATCCAGCCCCTTGTTCTCTAATTAAGCCAATCTTCTTAAATGTAATGTTAGTAATGGTATATTTTCAAGTGGAACAGATGGAGAGAAGTCTAGGCAGCCATTTGTTTAATAGGAGTGGAAACTGTGAGTGTACCACAGGATTCAGTGTTAATAGCATGTGATAAAAAGGAAGAAGTATCCTGAATTGTGAAACTAACACTTTTATTGAAATCACAGAAAAATTAGGTTGGAAGGGACCTTCAGTCAAAGCAGGGGCAACTTTTAACTTACATCAGGCTGCTCATTCCAAGCATAATTCAAAGTAAGTCTTGGCAAGACAATGAAGAAGAGTCACATATGGATTTTTTTTTTTTTCCCCATAGTCCTGAGGAATCAGTCCATTTTACTCACAAGCTTCTTGAGGGTTTTGATCAACTGCTGCTTTAAAAGACAGGAGTAAAATGCAGGACATGGCCCCAAACTCACATGCTGTGTTTCTGCTCTCATTCTTCCCTGGGTCTTCTTTCCTTGATGTGCTTCTGCATAGCACAGGGTAGGTCACAAGAAAAGGTAGCAGTACTCACAAGGGAAACTACAGGTATCTGAAGGTGATCCAAGCTCTTCTGTTCTCTGTGAAGAGAGAGGCTTTTGCAGAGGAGAAATCCCGCTCTGAGTTGTCCTCTGCAACTCTCTGTCTCTATTGAATAAAAGACTAATTTCCAAATCTAGGCCACTTCCAAAAGCGTGAATGCCTCTGAGGGTACAAGCTGGTGTCAAATCAGAATCCCAAAGGCCCAAGTGACCTTACCATCCAGCAGGACATATATTCATAGCCAACTTTTTGCATGTTGTCAGTGTCTGTTTGCTTGAGTCTCATCTGGATAGTGCAAAGATTAATCAGGTATTTATAAGCAATCTGAGACAGTACTGTAAAGACTATATGGTCCCTTTACACATACTGAGTTGTTAATTTGAATCCAGTGAAAGGAGTTATTTTTCTCCTGCAAAATCATCCTTTCTTCATTGGGTTTTGGTTTTGGTTTGTTTTTTTTTTTTTGGTGTTTTGATTTTTGATGTTTCTAATAACTAAAATGCTTCCCTGCTCTATTCACTTTTCAGCATCTGAGTGGTAAGTGGAAGTATTCAATCAAGAAATCTTTCATATTTGTATTTTTCTTGCTTTAGGAAGGCATTCTCTTAGTCAATTTTGAAAAAGGTACTGCAGTTGGTTCTTGATTCCTGTATGAACTTCTCCCTCATGTAAGAAGTGATGTCCAAACTTGGCTGCATACTGAGAGCTTCACATCTATGGGGAACAGCAAATATTGGTTTGGAAAGTCTGAGAGATTATGTGACTTTCTCTGTGCTTTTGCAGCGTCTCTGAAAGGAGGATCCCAAAGTAATTGGTGTTTGATGGAATGACACAAGGAAACTTTGTTTACTTATACTACCTCAAACTTTCCTACACTTCATTTGCGTTGGATGGTCCCCCCCACATAATGAAAAAACAGTTGACTTTTTTGACTTCAAGTTACATTTTCCTCATTACTCTTAGACATTTTCATGATGAATCATCTCTTCCCAGGACCTACACTGACTCACTGAGAGTCACATGAATTCTTTCCTACTCATGTTGCTCCATGGACTGTTGGTTTGGGAAGCATGTAAGAGGCCTGGTTTTTTTAGTTCTCTACCTTCACAGGCATACAAATAGCCTTGTTTGCCACAATCATATTTTCAATGCAAATCTGTGTATAAGTTTAAATTCCTTTCCTTTTCCCCTGCAATGTTATCTTCACACAGGTGGAGACTTTAGAGCTATCAGTACATCTACAAAAATTTTGAATAAAATTCTTTTTTCATTTTGAATAGCGAAATGATCACTTATCAGAATTGATGATCATTTTGCCTCAGGTGGAGACAGGCAAAGGATAAAACTGGGAAATGTGCTCATTCTCTTACCCATTTGATCTACTCTTCACACTCTTGCAGCAACCATAGAGTAGCTCTTGAGCAACTGCTTTGTTTCTTTCCAGTGCACTAGTGAGGCTTCTGGTCACAGTTTCAAACACAACACTCTTAATTCGTATAGTACTGGTTACTCTTCCACTAAGATTAGAGAGTTGCATTCATGCAATTTAACAAAGAAAAGGTGCTTAAATATGGCATCTTTTGACTTGTATCTAATGGACTTGGGTGAGAGAAATGTCACCGAAAGGTACTTGAGACAGGCAAAAAAGAAAAGAAAATATATTCAGCTTGCTCTAGAGCTTGCTGACAGTGGGGAAACTGTGGACTTTGAAGGGGACTCTGACTACAGGTTCAGTAATGGGGTTCCTGCTGACAGAGGAAGAGAATTCAAAAGACTTTTTATCTCTGGGGGATACTTTCCCACTTCATGGCAAGAAACTATTCCTATTTATGAAAACTGCACTCAAGTGTTATATCCTAGCACATGGGACTGAGTTGGGGCAGAAGTTTTCCTCTTAGAACATCAATTAATTTTGCATATGGTGAGTATATTGTACTTTATACTCTCTGTGCACTGTATTTCATCCAAGGCTACCCAAAGCTTTTGTTAATGTTTGAACATATTTCAGCAGGAAGAATGGAGATTTTTCTGTAGTTTTACACTGGCAGGTTTGCCAGACCCTGGTCAGTCTAGACTACCTTGCAAGTCCACTTATGCTGATGGAGCTTGGTTGGTCAAATTCTATCTCAAACAGTAATTCAAGTTTCAGATTATAGCACTGATTCAGTTTGCTATGATCACTGCCTAGTAATCATCCACAAATATATGCCAAGGAATAATTTATTAGAAAACCTCATTTTCCTTATCACTGCTTTAGGATTAGAACTAATTTCAAAATCTGACGTATAACTGTTAGCAATAGATATTATAGAAGAATATCTGGCATTTGTAGCCACAATTATGCAAGAATAAATGCAATAATGCTGCTTGATTAATCCAAAGTATGTGAAGTAAGTGAAAAAAGCTTTTTAACACACAATTCGGTTTAAGGTAAAATCACCTAAGGGATCTGAGAGTATAAACCTTTTTTCTTAATATTTAGTCTTTTAATAGCATACAATGCTAAAACCTTGTTTCTGAACATAAGGCAAATGCAGGAAAAAATGATGTTATTTATAGTGTTCTTCAGTACAGCTACTTCTGCTCTCAGTTATTTTTTTCTTTTCTCATTTGCCAGTCTGCCATTAATCTGTAAAGCTCTGCTCTATATAATTGTTTTCTCCCTTTCAAGACATAGATACAATCAATTGTTTAGGATCTTCTTACAACTCCAGGGGAAAGAAATGTGATACTTTATCCTTTCAAGTGCCATAAATAAATAGTATCAGATTGTGGAAAAGACAACACCAATACTTTCAGGCACAGAAAAAAAAAAAGAAAAAGCACTTTCATTTTTGTCATATTCCTTAGTCTTTTCTTTTAACCTGATTATGCCTGGAATTGTTATGGGAAGTTAACAACTGACTATGTTTGGTCCTCTTCATATGTCTCTCTAAAAGCTGCCAACACTAACAGTGCTCTGAAGCATTGCAGCAATTCTGAAACAGGGTTTTCTTTTTTCTATCTTCATACACATACCAAAGGACTGTGCAAGGTCTTTTTACAAGCTATTTTAGGAGATGCCTGCAAATACCTTTGTCTCAACTTTCCATAACAGTCCAACACAGCCAGTGAAGGAGTGCTGTACACAAGTATAATCTTTTGCACTCACATATTAAAACACTTGGGATTAACATTTTGGGGGGTGGTTTTTGGGTTTATTATAATATTTCTTACCAAACAGGATGGGAAGAACTCAAAAGCAGTTTTATTTAGGTAAGATCTCTTTTGAAATTCAAAAGCATACAGGCTATTTTCAAATCAATTATTTATCAAGTGTTTTGGGGTGGTTTAATATGTTTTGTAAGTAGAAATACTTACAGAATCACAGAATCATTAAGGCTGGAAAAGACCTCCAAGATCACCAAGTCCAACCTTTCAACACCACTTTGTCAACTAGATCATGGCACAAAGTGCCACATCTAGTCATTTCCTGAACACCTTCAGAGAGGGTGATTCCATGCCCTCCCTGGACAACCTGTTCAAATGCCTGAACACCTCTTCCACAAAGAAATTCTTCCTGATGTCCAGCCTGAACTTCCTCTGGCAGACCCTGGGGCTATGTCTTCTTGTCCTGTGCCCTTTAACAAGGTCTATTGGAAATCCTTTTACAGAACCAGTGTGACTGTGACGAGCTTATTCAAATAATGTTTGATAGTGATGTAAGTTTTCTTTACATTTTGGAGGTATTACTGAAGACCTCAGATAGACTCCTATTATGAAGCTTGGTCACAAGAAAATGTAGAGAAAGATGGAGACACTTTTTTCCCTACAATGGTAATTATAAGGATGTCCATAAGTCAAAAATATAGTAAGACAGCTTTTGAGATTTTTCACCTTTTCTTCAGAGATGTCTAACAAATGTCATATTTTTGCTGTATCTGTAGGTGTCCCTTTAGCAAAAATAAGGTATCTCAGAAGAGGTTATAAAGTTCAGATATTTCTATACTTTTGAAACTTCTAGTCTACAGGGTTGTCAAATTAGCTTATTATTAACAAAGACAATAGTTTCAGTATTGCAGTTTCAATATTGCAGTATCAATATTATCAGATCCACCTCGTTTGCATTAGATTGCTGGTAAATACATGTTTGTTTAACAAATCTCATAATCACTGAATAATTAAGTAGGATGGGATCTCTGAAAGCCATCTGTTCCAAACCATGTTCAAAGCTGGTCAAATCAGGTCAGGTTGCTTAGATTGATGTCTGGTTGCATCTTAAACACCTCTAAGATTCCCAGACTCCCTGGGCAACCTCATGAGGTTCAATCACCCTCGAGAACTGTTTTGTTGGTTGAGGGTTTTTTGGTAAGTTTAAAAGAGCAATAATAATAATAAAAAAATCAGAATTTCCTGTTTTCTAGTTTGTGTCCATTTAATCTTGTTTTATCACTGTGCACCTCCAATAAAAGTCTGGAAAACTCTTGTCTGTATGCTCTGATTATGTAATTGTAATATCTTTCCTGAGAACTGCATGAAGAAAGGTTTTCATGAAAATTGTCAGTAACAATTATATGCACTGTTCATTTTTCATCAATTTTATTAATTGACTATCCCTGAAAACAATTATGTGTAGGCAAAAATATATGAATAAGTTCCAATTATTCCATTAGCTTATTTATTCACCCTGTTCTGCGAAAAATGAATTTTAAAAGAGAAAGAAATCAGCTAGAATTCATAAAGCTTCCAAAGCTTTATGAAATCTAAATTCATTAGATAATTTATTCCTAGGAAATAATTTAGCTACTTTGATTTATAATGGAGCTTGGAGCAGGGAAAACAGTACCCTCCTAACAAAACTCAGACAGATTGGTTCCTAATTACAATGTTATACGTTCCAGAGTCATGTAGTCTTTTGGGTTTTGTCTGTATTCTTCTCTGAGAAGAGACATCCATATAAAACAGCTGCAGCTCCAAAAGGATTTTAAGTGGTAAATTGATTTGATTGATTCAAATTTGATTACATACTGGAAACACATTTAGTTCAAGTTAAGCACATTAGCACACATCAGCTAGAATAAAATTCCAATTGCTTCTTTGTTATTCATTAATGGAACTTAATGACTCCAACAAAACATTAATGAAGAAAAAATATTGGCTTGCATAATTCATTTGGAAAAATTAATTAATTGTTGTATTAAGGGCAGTTTATTCCATGGAGTAATTACTGAAGCTTTGGTGGGGAATACTTCATGATATTTATTTTGCAAGCTGTTGTTTACTCCTTTCATCTCACATTGATTTTGTTATGCAGTTAGTATAGTTTTCCTGCAGAAGGAAATGAAACATACTTTGTAATGATGCTCCTAACTAAACATTTGTAATTGAAAGGGTCACCACAGTTTAACACTCAAGCTGTTGACATGATATTTACTACTTCCAGAACCTACTGGAAAGATGAGAAAAATTTGACAAGAGATAATGTGCAAAGTCAAGAAAGACCTTTCATAGATCCAATTCACCTGTTCCAGTGTACAACATAGATAGTCACTTCTGCTCAGCAGAAACTCTCTAACAAGTAGAAAATAACTTCTGGGACCATATTTTCTTCTTGCTGCCATCCATTAAGAAATACATAAGAATTTCCCATAATTCCTTAATAAAGACAATGAAGGTATTATCTAGAAACTCTTTTTTTTTCTTCTTTTGTTTTCTTTTGGCCAATTAGTTATTCTGTAAATAAGGCAGATAGAAGTTCACTGTAATTTCTGCTTTCAAAGGAGTCTTAGTTCTTTACTGAAGCTAATTGCCCGTTGATAAAATTAATTTTGATTAAAACATGACATGAAAGTAGTTTTAGGTGAAGTAGCAAGTAGCCTTGTTGACAGCAAAAACAAAGTTTACCTGGAGAGATATAGTTCACTGGACCCAAGTGTCACTTAACTGATAATGGATATCTGAGAAGAAAAAAAAAATTGGAAAATACCAACAGCTCCTTTAAATGATTCCTCAAGGACAGTAAGATTTTTTTAGATTGTTTGTTTTGATTCTTTTTCCTTCCGTGGAAAAGATATGTTCTTTTATCAGTGCTAGGTGAAAGGGAAATATATGAGTGAAAACATTGTGTACTTCTAACCAGAATGCCAGAAAAACCAGTTCACTGAGCACTTGGAATACTCTTTAGGCTCTAGATGTAAAGTGGAACCATATGTCATCATATTTATAAAACTGTACAAAGTAAAGCAGGGTTTTGTTTTGTAGCTGGGTTCTTGTTCCTGCTTAAAAACTTGGTGGGTTTAATGAACAGTGTTTGGCTGTTTAATTTTGGCTGTTTAATCATTGCTTCAGCAGAAAGGCAAAAGCTGTTTGTTTATATGACTTTTGGCATATTGATCACAGACCATGTTCCATGTATGATTGGGGTTTTCTATTTTTCCTCTTTAGGAATTAATTTTAACAACTTCTCCTGTCTAACCAGCAAAGAAACTGCCTGACCACCAGAGATATGATCCAAAGCTTACTGTAATTTATGTGATCTTCTCCCTGCATTTAGTAGGATTTGCATTAAATTTTGCACTTAGCAATATGCATGGAACATGGTAGAATACAAGCAGATGGTGGAGATGTGTTAGTTTAGGTGGTCAGAGATGGAATAAATTACTAAAATCCTCTAGAAATTTTTTAGGTAGCAATTTTCCAACAAATATTAAGTCCTTTCATTAGTACTACTGAGGAATGAAAGAAAATACTGCAAGCAATACTCCTGTGATTTGGGTGGGGAGAGAAGGTCAACAGACAACCTTTTTCCAGTTACTTTTATGATAACAGAGAAAATGACACACTATTTATGTAAATTGAGGTAGAAAATGAAACTCATTATCAAATAAAGACATGATTTTCCTTCATCATA
>VZRH01001689.1:576985-617036 GCA_013397555.1 Urocynchramus pylzowi | reverse complement strand
AAAAAAAAGAAGGTTTAATAGAATTCTTAAACCTTCTGCTCACCAGCTTCTGACTGCTACTAGGTAAGGCTTTCCAGTGAAGCTGAAAATTACCCACAATATCAAAGGCTCAGCAGCTTCTGTGCCTTTTACTGTCATGACAGGCTGGATTTTCTGTTGTTTTTGAGAGCAAAGGACAAAACCAGGAAATAATCAGAAGAAGAAAACTCTTGGGGATTCAAGTCTTCCATCTCTGTCCTGACAGTCAGGGCCAGGCCAGCAGCAAATGAAAGAGAGAAGCAATGGAGAACCTGCCTTTGTTTTTTCTATTAATTTTCAATGCATGAACACGTAACGTGCCACACGATGGCAGTACAGGCTGAAAAATGCAGAGGAGTTGCTGTACACAAAATGGGACAAACAGAGGATTTAATGTTGAAGCTCCTGTCTTGCAAATGCTTCTGAGGGGTAAGGTATCACTTAAGATAACCAGCTGCAAAGTGAGGTTTTTCTGTACACAAGTCATGTCTATAGAGATCACTTTTCCGGCAAAGACTGTCTTTTTTAGATGGTATAGGTATTTCTTCTCAAAATTATAAGGACTTTATTGTCTCTAGTGACCCTTTACTTTCCCACTGCCCCAAATTTTCTGTGCTTTCTTTAAACAGAAATAATGCCTTCATCTCAAGATGCACTGCTGCACTCTGTGACCTGCTCCACCTGCACAAGGTGAAGGTTACAGCTTAGCAGGACAGGGCATACTTGAAGGCGGAGAGTGGTTCTAGCAGAAATCTTTTCTTTCTGCATACATCTGTCTCTGGCACCATTTCAAAGATTTCAGGTTTCAAAAGGAAAAGCAAAATGAACCTCAGGGAGGAAAATAAGTTATAATTTTGAAAACAGATTGAAGGAGGACTTGGGAGCTGTGATGAAGAAGGGCTGGGTTTGAAAGCTGAACAAGGTGCCCTTCTCTGCTGCCTTTTTAACTTCCCCTTTGTTTTTTTTACTTCCTTTCTGTCCCAGAAGTCCTGGACATCTGACTTTGTGCTGCTTTTTCATCTGTCAGTGATTAAGTGGTATCCAGCAGACAAACACACAACAAACAAAAGTACAAAAATCATAACACTTAAAAAAAACAGTAGCCATCTGGAAACAAAACTGGATACATCCCTTTGTCTGGATGTGGGATTACGATACCTTTTAATTCTATTTCACCCTAACATGATTTTGTGGTTTGTTACTGCAGCCTTTAGTCTGCATTTCGCTTGTTTGCAGCAGCCTAGGATGTAGTTTGGGTTGGAACTGATTATTGGAAGATCTCGTTTTTCTGCCATCGCATGCTGCCATCCTGAGGCCAGTTCCTGCAGTGCCCGGAGCCGCGCACGCTGCGGGCTGGCTGTGTCGGGATGCACAAGCACTGTGCATCCCTGCCTGCTGAGAGACCACCCTAGATCAACGTTTGAGTCTATTGAGAATCATCACAGTTTCAGACGTAGCTCAAGATAATTTTTTATTTTCATTCCAAAGACTAAATTAAAATTCACTTTTAGTAAGCACTCAAGTTTATCTCATACTTTTCGTTTGCATTTTTTAGTCTGAAACTATGCAATTACTATTTTTACAACTGAAAGTTAAATTGGTGTAGTTCTTCACTTGATTAATTATGCCAGGCACAATCATTCTTTGCCTTTTCTGGATAATAGATTATCTGTCTATATTGTCTTGGCCACAATAACCCCCTGCAGTGTTATAGGCCAGGGATGCTGTGGCCGGACAGTGCCCAGGCAGAAAGGGACCTGGGGGTCGACAGCCAGCTGAACATGAGCCAGCAGTGTGCCCTGGGGGCCAAGAAGGCCAATGGCATCCTGGCCTGTGTCAGGAATGGTGTGGCCAGCAGGAACAGGGAGGTCATTCTTCCCCTGTACTCAGCACTGGTGAGGCTGCACCTTGAGTGCTGTGTCCAGTTCTGGGCTCTTCAGAAGGATGTTGAGATGCTGGAGCACATCCAGAGGAGGCAACGAGGCTGGTGAGGGGCTTGGAACACAAGCCCAGTGGGGAACGTGGAGGACGTGAGGGAGCTGGGGGTGTTTAGCCTGGAGAAAAGGAGTCTCAGAGGTGACCTTATCACTCTCTACAACTCCCTGAAAGGTGGCTGTAGTCAGGTGGGGGTCGGTCTCTTTCTCCAAGCAACAAATGTCAAAACGAGAGGACACAGTCTCAAGCTGTGTCAGGGGAAATATAGATTGGATATTGGGAAGAAGTTTTTTTCACAGAAAGAGTGATAAAATATTGGAATGGCCTGCCTGGGAAGATGGAGTCACCATCCTTGGATGTGTTCCAAAAAAAAGCCTGGATATGGCACTTGGTGTCATGGTTTAGTTAAGGTGTTTAGACCATGGGTTGGACTTGATGATCTTGAAGGTCTCTTCCAACCTAGTCATTCTATGATTCTGTGATTCTGTGTGTAAGTGTTGTATAACTCATCACTGGTTATCTTTGGGTCCTAAACACTCTCCTAGAATTTGGGAGGATGAGTACATCACCTTGATAGCTGTGCACTGTTTCTAGTGTATGTTTTGATCACAGAAAAAAGTCCTGAAATGAAACTGGATGTTGCCAAGCTTTGGGATAACACACATGAAGATGAGTGAGGCCAGCCAGGTGAATGGAAGCTGAGAGATGCAGCAGGAACTGAGAATTGTGACCATTAGGATAACAAAGGTCGTGATGCCGGCTGTGCGGGTGGGCATGGAAAAGGAGGCAAGAGACAAAGACTCAGGAGCAAGAGTGAATCTGTTGCACATGGGGAGACTGTGAGGTTGCAAAAGCCCAGGGGTTCCTTGGCTGGCAATCCTACTCAGACACACCAGCTCAGGCTGTTTCTGTGTTACTTCACCGTGAATAAATGGCTTTATGGAACGAGACATCTGAGACTTTGCCATAGGAAACCTGGAGTAAAACTGGTGAGGAAACCTGCTCTGTCTGTATGAGTGGGTGTCTGGGGGGGGGTCAAATGGGGACCCATTAAATCACTGGAGCCTCCTGCTATGGAGGAGTTTCAGTCCCAGCAGTGAAAATCTCCGGTATCAGGAGTGCAAATGCCGGAGAGGCTTGTGAATGGTCAGACTGGGAAGTTTCCTTAACAAATGATCTCCATGAGTTTCTATTATAGCTCATAATGACAGAATGGGTGAAAAGATTTGGTTCAAGGTGACATTTACTCCTCCATTCAACTGTGGGTTCCTTTGTGTCAGGGAATTCATCTGCTTTGGCCCCAGTAGGAAGAATGAGTGTCAAAATGTAAACTGATTTCTGTTATAGACTGAACTAGTAGTTAATACAGTCCTGTATTGTGTTTCTAAAATCAATTGCAGACATTTTAAATGATGAACCATAAAGCTAGTTAGTTATTAGTAATAAAATTGATTGTTTTCAACTAGTGTTGGTCTTTTAAAATGAAACTCAGTTCCTTTAACTGTTGTCTCTGACATCCTCCCCAGTGTAGCTGCAGTGTTTCCTTCTTTGTGTAAAACATTAATTCTTTAGAACTAATTGCATAAGAGATAGCCTGTCTCCATGTGGCTCACTGCAATATTT
Organism: Urocynchramus pylzowi; assembly: GCA_013397555.1. Classification (NCBI taxonomy): domain Eukaryota; kingdom Metazoa; phylum Chordata; class Aves; order Passeriformes; family Fringillidae; genus Urocynchramus; species Urocynchramus pylzowi. The sequence continues at coordinate 613,460 of VZRH01001689.1, read as the reverse complement.
AGTTTTAAATATTTTCCTATTTAGGATCAGTGGATTTGTTCAGGATGGAGCTTTACTGACAAGAAGCACAGGATGGAGCTTTCTATAGGAAGGATACAAGTTTCCCAGGTTCTCTTTCAATCAATAACTGCCATCAGGATGCTCAAAAAAACACTGAAAAAAACTCAGATAAACTTCTTTCCTGGCATCTGACAGCAGAAGAAATGGAAATGTAGTAGTTGAAAGTTGTAGGACAGAAGAAAGAACTTTCAATCTCTCTGTTTCTCAACTTACTGTTGTGGAGTACATTAAGCTGTAAAACTGATTCAGGATCTTTATCCTGTGATCCTTAAACCAAGAATGCATACAGCCTGTAGCTAAATGCCCTTTCTAAAACTTCTACAAACAAAAATACATTAAATATGGAATTCTAATGTTCTTTTCTGCAGGGGTTTCTTTGGGAAAATTTGAAGTACTAGATCTAATGAAAGTCAGTTCTGGAACTATTACATCCCCTTTAAGTGTGAATTCATACAAGTATTTCTCATCTCTGTAAGCACATGTGGCTAAATTTGCATTAATTTTTACTGTTTGTTTGGTTTTTTTCTTTAAAGTAAACTTGTGATATGATTTAATTCTTGCCTATGGAAGATTTCCTAGGTAATAAATTGAGAAGTGAGCTTGGAGAAAATCAGCTCATAACACATTAGTGAGAATATCATAATTAAAATATTAATGGCTTGTTGAAATTTAGATAATTATGAAAATCAATGCAGTAGAGACACTCAGTTGTCATGTATGAATATTAGGATAAGAGGAAAAGTCAATATTACCTCAACTGAAATAGAGAACAAATCTTTTCCTTTGTAGTAACATGAAATAAAGAAACATGAAGTGTGTGAATAAGTGTTTTACATAAACTATAATTATCATTCTAAGGAAAAAAAAGTCATGTTTCCTGTTGTAAGATGAATGAAAATATTTATACTCCTATGAGTACATGAGAGGAACAGTGTAAAAAGCAGCACCATCTGATACAGTCCAGGTGGAATACTGAGGTGCTGCTACATCTGTTGACTGGAGAAGCACCCAACTGTGTTAGTCAGTGTTGTACATCTGATAGTGCTGTCCTTTACCTTTCAATCAAAGTTCTTTGATTCACTTCTCTCATGGCTTGACCTTGACAGGCGGCTAACACAGCTGCTTCCTCACTCCCCTGCAGAGGGGTAGGGGAGAAAATAAGAAAAGCAAAAGTGTGAAAGCCCATGGGTTGAGATAAGGACAGTTCAAGAGGGAAAGCAAAGGCTGTGCACACAGCAAAGCAAAGCAAAATAAGGAATTAATTCACCACTTCCCACTGGCAGGAAGGTGCTCTGTATCTTCAGGAAAACTGGGCTCTATCACACATCAGAGTTACTTGGGAACACAGATTCCCCAACTCCAAATGTCCCTCCTTCCACCTTCTTCCCCCAGTTCTGGTCAGCTGGGGCCAGCTGTCCTAACTGCGCCCGCTCCCAACTCCTTGTGCTCTCCTAGGCTCCTCACTGGTTTGGTGGGGTGAGGAGCAGAAAAGACCTTGATTCTGTGTAAGTGCTGCTCAACAATAATAAAAACACCCCAAACTTACCAATGCTAATTTCATCCCAAATTCTTACCATAGTACCATTCAAGCTATTATACTCCAGCCAAAAACAATACAACTTCTTTAGAGTGCACACTCTGAAGTGTAGGCTCTTCTTGTTTGTTTTCTGCTTGTACAGGCTAAGCACAGTCAACCTCTGACCTATGAGTCTTACTGTTAGCTGGAGTAACTTCAGATACTGCAGTCTTTGGCTACAAAGCTGTTACCAGCCCTCTTACAGGAATGAAGGATTGAGGCAAAGAAAATTTGCTGCAATACAAAAAGCATAAATACTGTTTCTCCAGCATGTCACACCATTACACATTTTTACTCTCAGCCTTCGTTTCAGTGGTGTAAGTTCACTTCCTTGTACTTTCCAAGCAACTGAAATAGTTTATGCCAATATCTTGGCAAAAGAGTTTGTCTTAGCCACTGCTGTTCTAACTGGTTCATGTTCACTGGGAATTGGCCCAAGCAATGAATGCTGCAAATATGAAAGAGCACAGAACTTAGACAACTGCCAACTTGCTGTTCTCTGAGTTGGTACTTAGCACTAAGGGATTTTTTGCCATAATTTCTTTTGCTTCTAGTCTTCATTTCCTCTGATAGGTACTATACCACAATTTTAATTTTTTTTTTTTTTTTTTTTTTTTTTTTTTTTTTTTTTTTTTTTTGTATGAACATCATAAAGCATTTGGGAATGCACTTGTTAGGAACAACAGTGGAAAAAAATGATACAGCAGTTCTGGCTATGCAGCACAGTGCAGATGAATAGGAACAGATCTGCACAGCAAATTACCTGGTGTTGAGGGGCAGTGTCCACACTACAGGACAGGGGAATTCGTGATCAGCTCCAGCTATCCTCATCCCACAGCCTGTGTGTCCCTGTGTGTTTCACTGCTCAAGGTGAAGGCCAAAAACCAGGACAATGAAAAAGAAAATACAGTGGAGAAACAAAGAACTTTGACAAGCGAGAAATAAAGATTATGTTGATGACATGTACCCAAGCAAGCTAAACTAAAGATCCACCCTTCAGCTTCTGAACTCTTGCTTCCAGGCACTCACCAATCACGTTTGTGGTTTGGTGTTCTGCAACAGGTTATTCACTTTGAAGAGCTTAATCTTCCTTAGAGTTTAATCTTCCTTTCATATATGATTTTCTGATTATTGTGTTGGCCCAGTTGCCTCACAGGACATTGTATTTTAATGTTCCTTTCCAGAAGAGTAAATTCTAGACTCATGTCTTTTGGCAAAATTAGCTTTACTGGGTGTCTCATGTGGCAAGAGTCAGATTTAGTTGCTCAACATTTGTCTTCCTCTATTGCATTTATGTTTGATCTTGTTCACAATTGAGTCACTGTTGAGGGAAATTTTGCAATCATTGTTCTTTGAGAATTTTTATTATCATAGCAATTGTTGAGAGCCAATTAAATCATGTTGGTGAGACATGTTTGGACAGTAAAAGGAAACTGCCTTGTAGCAGCAGAACAGTACTCAGTAAGAGTGTCAAATCACATCAAGTAGCAAACCTCATGAACAAATATGTGAATTTCAGCTTGTTTTTTAAAGCAGGTTGCATGACCAAAGTAGAGGCTAGGAAGCAAATCAATGTAAACTAGATATCTGTACATCTGCCAATGGATGCAATGTTTTAAAATGTGTTTCACTTTTCTTTCTCATTGCTCATGTCACTTCTACCTTCTTTCCTCATTTCTTTTCTTTTCATCAATTTCATTCATTAAGCAACTAATAATTTTAGCATTTTGAAAGGGTTGCTGGAATATATTATTTCTCTGCTCATTTAATCCTATAACATTTATTTCCTGTGTTTACCTGGGAGGTAAAGGAGTATTTTATATAAATCACAAAGAAAATTACATCGGAAATACCATTTTGAGAAATAGACAATGTTGATTTCAGAATATGAGGAGACAGTATTATTCCAGTAAATATGAATAATTTCTTTCTCAGTGCATTAAAAAGCTAATGATTTTTTATATAAGCTCAAAGATGTAGATGATGCAACACTTCAACTTTTTTTTTAACTTGGCTTGAAGATTGTTTTGAACAACTCATATTCATACAGCCATTATCTACACTTAATCTAACTAGTTTTGATATGTGCCTTCTGCCTTGATCTTAACTACTTTTAATATTCTCTTCATTCTTGGTATGATGCTATCAGTTGTCCCAGATTCTGCACCTCCTATGTCATCAAAAGTTTTCTGTGCTTCACTAGCAAGGAGTTCACCAGTTTCTGCACAGCTACAGACTTACAAGTTGATCCAGCCAAACAAATCCTGTTTTCCTTGTGAATTTGAGTTTCATAGCCCAGGGTGAATATGACCTTAACTTAAATTATATCAACAAATTTGTCACTTGATGATTTTAAAATACTAAACCTGTCTCCTTTCTCCTTTTATTGCAATGAACCTGTCTTTCCATGTGGAGTGACCCAGATAAATGTGGTAGCTGTTGCTGAAGGCAACCAGGAAAATATAATATCCTCAAGTATCTCTAAATTTAGTGAAATACTATAAGAAGTTCTCGATGAACCCCATGCAATATGAATTTAGGGATGACTTCTTACAGTATCAGACAGAAGAGGGGTTTATAGCAGATTCCAGGTCTCACATGCTTTTGACAAACTGCTGGCTTGTACATACTTTGCATTAGGCAAAAGTGCCCCAGTCATCAAAGCTGTTTCTACACTGACATTTCTCTCTAGAGTACTTTAACATAAATGTGCAAGTCACCCTCACTGACTGTATGCTGGTGCAGTTCTCAGACCAGTTCTGGTAGCAACAAACTGAATTTATTTAGGAGGAAACTTAACCAAAATCTCTGCTCTGTGTGTACATTAAATACATTCATCACTCTAATGAGGATACAAAGCTTCAACTGGTGAACAGCCCTCAAAGGGCCTTTAATCACAGGAAGGGCATGTTCTGGTCAGGGAACCAGCTTAAGTCTTGGCTGAGGTCACCTGAAATTGCCCTTATCATCCTCAATGTGTAAGTAGAAGCCTTGGCACCAAGCACTTTACCCTATTGACCCAGTGTTGATGTGACAGATCATTTGGTAATGTAAAATTAATCTGGAACTCCTACCGCCCCTGTAGGATTAGCCTCTGGGGTTCTGGTCACTCATTCATGGAGTGTGCAGCATGGTTCTGGAAAATTCACCAGCAGTTTTGAGCACCATCACACAATTTGTCCAGCTGTTGGAATTTAAACAATATTTTAAGAGGAAGTGATTGCTCCCTTTTAACCAAGCAGATCTATGCAAAGGACAAATAATTTCCAAATTTTATTTTTACTCCATTTTAGTCCTGTCTTGCAACTATTAACTTGTGCAAAAATGCTTCAGTTTACTTTCAGTAAAAGGGTTGAGCAAGGCTTCAAATTTAGGTCTGTTTTCATGATGCTTACTGATCAATGTTCCCTCTGATTCATTCTAAGACACATTGTATGTAGATGCTTATTAGGGCGTAAATGTTGACATTTTTGTCTATATTTTATTGCAATGGGCCATAGAGAGGAAATCTATGCTCTGCATATCCTGTGATGGATGTGATGGGTATGGGTCATACAACAAAAACAAATCAGTAGTTTATTTTATTACAACTTGCCCTACAATTTTTTTTTTTTTTTTACCAATTAAACCATTTCTTATCTTTCAATCAGAAGTAACTGCTTTGCAAGTGCTTAACTGCCCAACAGCTCTCAAGGTTCATCCTCCCTGTTAAAATTACATCAAAGACATTCTTCACCCCATCTACATATTTTCCTTTTCTTTTTTTTGTTTTGTATATATTATTGTGTGCATATATATATCCCCAGAAAAATATAGAAAGCATTTAATGGTCTAGACAATGAGTTCCAAATTTTGTATTTATCAGAAGAGCGGCCTGCAGTTTACTCCAGCAAACTGTCGGAGGCGACACTAGGCTCAAATGATATTAGGAAGTCCAACTTTTCCAAAACTGTATCAAGTTTCAGAAAATATACAGTGCTGCATTCTTGGCAGGCATTTACTACATTGCTGGCTGCACTCTGCTCTTCCCTGCAAACCCATTTTCAGAAACATTATACAGAGCAGAGCTGGCCTGCTCTCCCAGGCTTGGCACCTCCTTTGATGCCTGCCCATGGCTCAGCAGCAAGGGCTACTTAGCTGGGGCACAGGCTGGGAAGGGTGTAGAGATGTGCACCCTCCCTACAGGGAAGGATGAACAAATTGAGGCAGATATTGCTGCCAGGAACTCTCATTCCTGCCAACAAGTCCTCCTTTAGTAAGCATTTCAGGTGACCTGTCCTCTCACATATTCCTAATTGAAGGGGTGAATACTGAAAAAAGTGCTGAGAGCAGATGATGCGGGTTTTTTAAACACTCTGTGGGATACTTAGAAAGAAATGCATGATCTTCCAAAAGTGATGGCTCAGAGATCTTCACACTGAGTATTATATCTTAGATGTTTGCATTGACACCTTATCTCAATAGGGTGAGAAAGGTGTTCAATTAGTCTGAACAACAACTTTCTGTTCAGACTAACAGAAAGCAGAGCAGTTTTTGGAAAAAAAAAATTTATACTTTTAATAATAATGATGAAGGAAATAAAGTTTCATCTTCTCAGTGTTTACACCTGATTTCATCCAAAGACAAGTGAGCCTGACAGGGAATAAAGAGGGCATAGCCATTTCTAACATCATCCTGCCACCATGTTACAGACCAGTGTGATCCATGCTATACTTTCACCAGTACACAAACAAAGGAGACAGCTATCCCAGGAAACAAAGTATATAAAACATCACTGGTAAAAAAAAAAAAAAAAAAAGTATTTTTGTCCAAAAGCTAGAACAAAATAGGGTTAATATTTTATCAAAAAAATTTTCTCCAATACAACTTCTGCTAGATAAAAAATAATAAAGATAACACTGCAAAGGTTATGATTGTTTGTAGCTCTACCCCGCATAATGGTATGATCTTTGAACTTTCATTTTGATATTGTTATTTCCTTCATAATTATTAATTGTTAAAGATTACCTGTTGTGTAAATTTTTGCTGGCTGTCACCTGCACTGTGAGTCTGGAGTTCTAGATATCAGGTTGAGAGAAAAGAAGTAAAATCTTAGCTTCAGTAGCAGACATCCACTGGTCATCAGCAAAGGCTTTTTTATGTTACCATGAAATTTATCAGTAGCATGAGAAAATCATGTATCCTTTGATTACTACCTGAAGGCTTTCTGTATTTGCTTTATGTTAGTGTTATATACATAACTTCTTCCCTTTAGTTTTGTTACTGATTGAGGTGTGTACAAAACAAAACCCAAGATATGAGGTGATCTCAAAACCATGTGTTAGGAAGACAAGGAAAAGGTGCCAATCGCTTTTGTGTTCTAGAGCAGAGGGGGATCGTAAAACCTCATCATATACTCTTTGATCTGGTCAAATTACAGCCTCCTTAGAGTGGGAGGAAAGAGTTGGGACTTTATGAGCTTATTTGATTTTTAGCACTTATGTGATAAGTTTGTCATGGTTTGGTTGTAGTTATGGGGTGGCTTAATTATAGGTTGATCCAGCAAAGTTACCTGTATTTAAAGAGTTGCGTAATGCTTCCTTGTTTGCCCAAGACTACTTTCAATCTAATAATGTCAAGTGATAAAGATCATTTGCACTGAAAATCTAAGTTGTTTGGCATTAGGTGGAGGCTGACTTTTTTCTCAGCAGCATATTTAACTTTGGCTCAAAAATCTAATCCTTTCTTAGAAAGTGAAAAAAAAATATCCCATGCACACACACACAACCTTCCTGTTCAAAAGTTTCAACATCTCTAGTTTTTTCAGTAGAAGTTTGACTGTTTCCATGGGGTTATTCTCCTGTCAGTTATATGTGTATTGTCAGTTCTGTGTGTATTGGTATCATGCCTGTCCCACTTGATCAAACCAGGAGTCTGATTTGCAATTTGCAGACAGCCTATGAGTGTCTGTTGGTTCACATGCAAAGAATGACCTTTCTGAAATGTGCTTTGTCTAAGGATCTTTAAAGTTGACCAAGGCTTTCCTTTTGATTGCCAATGTAACAAAAATTTTCTAACTGAAATTAGATACAGAGGTGGGATTCATTTGACCAATAGAAACCTTTATCTTCAGATTGAATGAATCATAATCCAAAACTTCGTTATCTAAATCTCTGCTAACTAGAAATTCACTGTGTGATGATTACCTCATTTGAAGATGTCTACATTTTTAAAATGTAAGTTATATATGTTATCTGCCTTTTCCTCACAGATCCTGTACAGAGCAGACAGCCCTCTCAGATCCAGATTACACAGAAGCTGGACTGCAAGAAGAGAGGGCAAATTGCAAAAGAGGTGTTTGACATATAAAAAAAAAAAAAAAAAAGACAAAACATATCCTTTGAGAGGTAAGAAATTATACCAGCATTCATACAGAGACATGTCCTGAGGCCAAGGCTGAGAACAAAAGTAAAGGGGAAGAGAAAACTAGGATAAGAAAGGGATCTGGAGGCTAGAGCTAAAGAGGAAAAGTCCCAAAATAGTATGAGGAGGCTGGGATCAGAGGACAGAATAAATTGCCTGGGGAGTTGATTGAAAATAAATAATGTCATTTCTCCACATCATTTAAAGCTAGTACTTTGGAATTGCAGATTTCTTCAAGGTATTTGGTGATGGAAAGCATTGCACACAGAGTTTTCAACATGCCTCAGCAAAAATAAGACTCTAGGAGTTTGAAAACTGTTCAAAACAATGTACTGCTTCTGTAGATCTCCTTGTTTAACTTTGGTGATCATCAATATTACCTGGGCAACTTTAAATCCAGCAAATCTGATTTTTATACATAACCCCTTTTTTTTAATGTCACAGATTTATCTCAAGATATTATAGAAGTTTGAATGAATATTCACATTGTTCCACTTGAATATATACTGAAGGGTAATAATCAATAAATATTTCAGTGGAAATCAACAATAATCCACGGGAAAACACACAATGTCCCCTAAAAAAAAGATAAATCACAGAAGTTGTAAGGCCAAAACAAAAACCATAGCAGACAATGATAGATTTTATGGTAGTCTATTTTCTGTTAGACAAGCTTGGTGCCTTTCTCTCTCATGTATATTTTTGTCCTAATAAGATAGTCCTTTTAACACTTGTCTTTTATTCATTCAGAAGGCTCTGAACGGGATTAAAAGAGCAAGAACAGCATGTTGTATAGCAGCCTCCTGATAAAAGAATCCCCCTTACTTTCCCCCTAGGAAAATACATAAAACCAGGAAAAATTCAAGATCCGTGAGGGACTTTGAATCCCATTTTCATTGTTATGCTTAAGTATAGCCCCAACTTGAGGTTGACTGAGGTTGAGGCGACCCAGTTTCAGGTCTTTTTTTCTTTCCCCTCCTGCCAGTTTCTCCACAGCTCTGTCACCCCAGCACAGTGGGGCACAACCCCAGCACAACCACCCTCCATCTGATGAGTATGGCCAGCACACAAATGCTGAGCTCAGCCCTCTGATGCTGGCTGCTCAATGAGGCAGCACGGAGTGTCACGGACCCTCTCCGTGCTGCCTGTGTGACCTCACTCCTCCTCCTCCTCTTACAGTCACACAGCACCAAAAACACAGGGCTGGAAAGAGGGGCACCCTATGAACTAAAGAAAACACCAGTGGCATAAATATTGACAAGGAGTGAATATTAAGGCAGGTTCACTGCCCTCAAAGTTAAGGAGGAACGAGGTGTGCTCTCATGAGAAGTATCTGTGCCCGCTGACCCTGAGCCACACAGAGGCACCAGGAGGAAGCCGCGAGCGGGTGACAGCAGCAGGTGACTCTCTGCTTCAAGGGACAGATAGACCCAGATCTCTAGACAATTTTGCTCCTTGCTCACTGAGAACTTATGAGAGAGGATTAAGGAGTAGACAATGTGGTTGACAAGGTAGTGAGTGCCTGCTATGCATCCCTGACCAGGAAGAAGAAGTGCATGAGGCTTTCCATGGGCAGCCAGAAGCAGCCTCCCATCTACAGACTCTGGTCCTCAAGGGGCATTTTTACCACCCTGATACCTGCTGGAATGGCATAAGCAGCAGCTTGGCTGCTTGGAAAGCACAGCTTGGCAGCATAGGACCAGGGGCTCCGGGTGGATACCATGAGTCAATGTGCTTTACCCACAAAGGAGGCCAATGACATTCTGGGCTGCATGTGGAAGCGTTGCCACCCAGTCAAAGGAAGTGATCCTTCCCTTCTAATCAGCACTGGTGAGGCCCCACCCAGACTGTTGTATCTATTTCTGGGCTCCTCTGTACAAGAGAGACATGGACATACTGGAGACAGTCCAAAGAAGGCACAAAAAATGATGAAGGGACTGAAGCCTCTCTCCAATGAGAAAAGGCTGAGGAATGTGAACTGTTCAGCCTGGAGAAGGTTCAGGGGCGATCTTAATTTATACCTGTACCTGAGGGGAAGGTGCATAGGTGGCAGAGCTGGGCTCCTAACAGTGGTGTCCAGAACACAGGCAGCACCATCAGAAGAGCAGGAAGCACATTTTTACTGTGAAGGTCACTAAGCCCTGGAACATGTTTCCCAGAGAGGCTGTAGTCTCCATCCTTGGAGATACTTAAAATCCACGTGGTCCAGAACAACCAGCTGTTAAGTGGCCATGCTGGAGCAAAGAGGTTGGACCAGAGGACCTCCAGAGGTCCCTTCTAATCTCAGCCATTCTGTGAATTTCACTTTCGTTGAAACTGGATAACCAAATTTACGTTCCACTTGTCTCCTGATCGTAATATCATAACTCCCACTATACTGATATTCTGCAGCTTTACATGCCAAACATATTGAATTTTGGGTTATCTGCTGTTACTGGTTTTCAAATGGTTTTTATGAGGTTTGAAAAGCAGGCACTGTGTATTTTTGTCATGGATTGTGAAATCAATACTATTCTATTTACCATCTGGATGGCAGTTGTCTTCTGTTAAGTGGGCAGTTTTCCTTATCTCTTCCACAACCACTCCTCCCTCCAGGGAGACATCTGCTGATAACAGGCTATTGAATGTCAATGCATGACTGCTAAGAACTTTAACATCCCATTGGGAGATGCTCCACCCAGAGGGAGGAGCCAAGCATTCCTACACAGATATAGCTGGGAATCTGGAGAGACAGGACAGCTCTTGCTGGGTTTTGCTCAGAAAGAGATTTCCCCCNTTTGCTTCCCTAGTAAAGGACTGTTATTCCTGCTCCCATATTGCCTGAGAGCCCCTTGATTTAAATTTTATAGCAATTCGGAGGGAGGGGGTTTACATTCTCTATTCCAGGGGAGGCTCTGGCCTTCCTTAGCAGACACCTGTCTTCCCAAACCAAGACAATTTTTTACAAACTATCAACAAGATGACAGAGTAATGCTTTGTACTCTTAATATCCTGAATTTCCAAGTATAAACTGCAGCTAGACCCCCCTTGGCTCATGCTGCAAGGACAACTACTACTTGCATTACAGCACTATACTGGCACAAAAGCACTGCATGAAAATTTAAAAATCCAATACCCTTCAGAAATAGGCATATTTATCTTAATAAACTGGTTCATACACAAGAAATGAAGAGTTTTTATAGAACATCCTTTTATTTTGCAAAAAATTTATTACTCACTGTTGTACAAAATATACCTAAAAAATATGGTGTTAAGATAATTTTGACACAGCTAGGTAGATTGCACATTACCTAGTTGCAAGGAAGAAATCTTCACAATTTTTAAGGCAATTCAAGACAGTAACAACAAGTGAATTATACATTTTGAAATATTCCATTTATAAGATTTACACAAATGTTACCTGGTACTTGTTATCTGTAAACTTTAATGTTTCCATTCACATAATTAGAAGATATAATGAAAATAATATTTTGCAGTTCTTTTTTTAAAGCATCTCACTTCTAGTCTTGGTTTTACAGAAATAAAACTCAACTCAAATTTTTAGTTTTTAAAAGAGACGAAGGAGTAGAAGTGATTCCAGATTTCTAGTTTGTTTAAAAATGGAAAAAAAAAGGCAATTATCTATGTTTTCTGAAATGTAAAAAAAAGAAAAAGAAACAAATAACCAAAACAAAATAAAACATTTTTAAGGTAAATTAGACTAGAAAAGTATTATTTTGATTTAAATAATGTATTATTTTAACTCTAGGCTGGTAAGTTGGCAATTATCTGCTTAAAACACCAAACACTGATTCAATTTAAGCTCATACAAATTTGGTCTATTCTTTTAGAAAAGTACTACTACTGTATTTCATGAGGAAAGAAACCATACTTACAGGGGTTTCTCTACACCACCCTCCAAGTAATTTTCAAAAGAGCGCAGTCATTATTTATCCTAGGTCCTTCTGAAGCACGGGATTTTTTTATATAATTTAAAATACAAACAAACAAAAACACCACCAAACATTAAGAGAGGGAGAGGGAGACATTACTACTACCTTAAAAAGTGTATAGCCAATAATTAAACATAAAATGCAAGACAAAGAAGCAAGAAAATCACTAGGGGACAGATCTTCACCTGACATAAAGTCAGCATAGCTCCACTGGCATCAGCAGAGGAATTCTGACTTGTATCAGTCACAGATCTGACTATCCATGTACAGAAAATTTTGTTTGTGTTAGCGATAAAGATGAGCAGTGTTCAGAAGAGAAGTGTTAGCACACATTTTTTTAAAAGAAGCAAGTTTGTAACACCTTGCTTCTCATCTAGTATTTTGCTGCTGATGACTGTCATTCTTGCCAGTGGCAGTGTATTTACTTCAGGATGAATTCATTACCACTTTCAAATGATACAGTAAAATATGCTGAACATTGGTCTATGAAGTTCTTAAACAGTTCAGAATAGTTCTTACCAGAAATATTCTGAAGCCCATTTACAGTGTAAAACATAAAGTTTTAAAAGTACTATTTTATAATATTGGTAAGTTTCTATACTGTTATGGGCTTTCACTGACCATAATTCTTATGGAAGGAATTGCAACCACTGGAAGTCAGCATTAACTGAAATTTAGAGCAGCATGACTCTTGGTTGTTAGCAATTATTCCTATTACAGATCATTAGCTACAGTAAATTTTTTAAACTATCTCTAAGGCATATGTTTACAGAGCAAATCCTAATAGCAGACTTATAGCTACAGAAATAAGTAATTGCACAAGTTTCTCATAGGCACCGAGATGTTCTTTTAAGGCACAAGAGAATTCCCAGAGTGAAGAAGACAGATTACTTAACCAGGAGTGCAAATATTAAAAAAAACACTTAAAACCTGGGAAGGAAAGGTGGAATACTACCTGCTGCTTATGGCAGCATTCAAGTCCCACTACTGTCATCTGCCAAAGGTGTTTCAGACTTTTGTGTGTTTGTGTGTATATATATATATAGTGTATATGTATGCTTAATCTAGTACAGTAACAAATGGGATTCAGATGGTTTCTGCCAGAGACATGCATAAACACTGACCTCTACAACTACCCCAAATTACACTCAAAACAGATGGTTTCTCCCACTGTAATTCTGCATCTCAATAAAAATGTATCTCAAAAACACATTATTAACACTGTTCTCAATCCATTTGAGCCTATCTTCTGTCAAGCTCTACTTCCAAAAAGAAACAGTTTAATGAAGTCCATAGCAGGGCAAGTAGAAAAGGTAGTGGTAGCTACACTGGACAAAACTTTTGGCAACGGTCATCATTTCTGCAATGATACTATGTCAAAACTCACAAGAAACTGAGGTACAAACTTGTGTGAAGTAAACATGAGATTTATATTGCATTCATTTGAAGTATGATAGTTTCCTCTATTGCATGATTTTTTTTTTTGATCTCTTATTTCCTTAAAAGAAAAATACATCCTCGCATACAATGCTGATACCCTATGTGGTGATGCCATAAATCCCTTAGGATAGCAAGTTTGATGGGTGGTAACCCATTAGGAGAAAAATATATTTTTGAATATTATTTTACATATATACAATATATATATATATATTTAATTTTAAATCAAAATGTAAAGTTTTCTAATATATTCATTAGTATTTTTACGTCCAAAATGAAAAAATATTTCGTATCTCAGCTCATATAAGTTAACAAGGTATTTGATATCCACCAACAATATGATTTGCTTCATTTCTACAAAAATTAAAAGAAAACAAAGAAACAGTGAGTTATAAAGCCTTCCTTTTCAAAAGCCAAATACAATAAAATTTTGAAGCTGGATAATTAACTAAAAGAGCACCAAGTTCTGCACTGTGAGCAATCACAAAGAACACAAAATATAATCTAAGTAGAAACTAGCATTACTATATTAACCTAAAGAAAAAATATTTTTAATCCCTTTGTTCTGATAGAATGTGTCCAGTGTAAGAAAATGTAAATTTAAAGCAAGAGTTATTTACACTCTCACCAGTCTATCTTAATTTTGATAAACTTCTACCCCTCTCAATTCCAAAGTACCTAATATCACAAAAGCATGGCAGCCACTTATTTACAGGTTTTTTTCAGCACTCAGAAAGGCACATTTATCTTTTGATGCATGTTTCTGCTAATGTCCTAAACTTGGGTTCCAACTGATCTAAGAAGTCAAGTGCCTCTTCTTCATGCTGATCACTGCAGCAGCCTACAGAGCCAGCCAAGGATCCTTTTCCTTCATAGTTATATGAAAGGAGATAATCTTCAGAATGCTTCTGTTCTTCATCCTGTCTGCATAGGTGCACCTTCTGGATAGGAACAGAACAGATCTTATCATTTTCTTAAATTGTTATCCTAAACATATTGCAAAAAAATAATTTCTTTTTGATTTACCTTTCATTCAATTATTTTTAATCACAGTGTGTCCTCTAATGGATTCCTACATACAAAAAATGCACATGATTGGTCTATATCATTATGACTACAAAATATAAGTATTTAATAAAGAAATAATTTCTACTAATTAGATATGTAACAATAAAAGAGGAAGAACCTGTTTAAATAACCTGTCAAGCAACTAAAATTCACTGAAAATTAAAAGACTGATTTATACATAACTAGTTAGACAAGTAGTGAGAGTTTTTTGATCTCCAAGAAATGGGCTACATTTTTAATGCTGTACATTCATTCCTGCTCCATTGCTAAGTTGAGTATGAGGTTCAAATTAGCACACAGCAAGCAGTTAGACTAAAAGCAAACAGACATACCCAGAAACTCACAAAAGCTTCAGTAGTTATTCAAATGAAAAACAGCACACTGCCTATAGCTTAAGCAAAGAGAAGGAAGTCATTCAAACTTATGCCCAAAATATGTCAAGGATTACTCCTTGAAAGAGCAATATTCCAAAGGGCATGCAGAGGAGCAAAGGAGAGGAAAAATGAAATGAAATCAAAACCAGAAAGCCACCTTACTAGCACATTTACACATCTTCCTTGAAAAGCCTGTATATATTGACCATAACCTACACTTCAAAGAAAATCAGTTTCAGAATACTTACTTCGCCTAAACGAGGATGTGTGAAATTATGCCACTCTGAGTAGGAGTATCTACAAGTATCCACCATAGTCTGTCCTCCTCCTTCTTTAACTGATCCCAGAGTCTGATGTCCACCTCCCTTGACTGATTCCAAAGTATGCCCTCTTCCTTTTACCATTTCAAATGTTTGCTGCTCTCCTGTTTTTACTCCATACCCTCCTTGATCACACGTATTTTGTAGAGGAATTATATTGTGATCCTAAACAAACAAAACAAAAAAAAAAAAAAGCAGTAGTGAGGGCATCTTTTTTTCTCCTAATTTCTTTTTCCTTTTTAATTCAAAAAGAAGAAACAGCAATCAGAAACTGTCACAACTGAAATTTGAGAAGTCTCTTTCTTGGCACTGTGATATTTTGAACAAAAGGCTATCCTTCATGTCTAAAGATCAGTAAATAATATTGGGAAAGGATACTATGACAAGAGAGAAGAGAGGATATATGCATTTTGATATGATATGATATGATATGATATGATATATCAAAAAATGGGAGTTTTATCCCAGTGAAATGTGTATAATCCATATTCTAGTTTACAATGGCACTACATTATTATTCTTCATAGGCAACAAGAAATTTTGACTCATGCCACCGTAACAATTTCTTGGTTTTCAACATGAAATATTATTTTTAAACTTATCTCCTCTTCTTGGGGAGGACAATGTTAGGGGGTGGAGGATGACAGAAAAGAGGTAGTCTAAAGAGCTAAGTTATTCTGCATGAATGCAGGCCTGGACTGAACTATGTTCATTGTAGACTGAAAGAAGTTTAGATGCAAAAAGCAAGAAAAATTTCATGAACATGGACCTGTTCATGAAATCAACTGCATTTGAGGTCATTTTTCAGGGGAAGGGCAGAAATTGCACCTGCAATTTACACAGCTATCTGCTAAATATAAAAATCCTTCCCCAAAGAAAAATAATGTTTTGCCATTAACACATTTTCAACATAGGCAAAATAATTAATTTCAATCTAATTTCAATGTTAAAAATGACTGCAATGTTATTAAAATGTTCACCTGAAGTTGCCAAGCAAATCCTTAAAATCTGGAAGAATTACAAGTAGCCAGCCTAACAACTACAAGGTATGTTTAAATGTATATAGTACTACCACCTCTGCCTGAAGTAAGAATTTTCAAATTCTTATTAAATAGCAAAGTACATCTAATGATCCCTTCATAGTTTGCTTATTTCCTTTATCAAATCACTTACTTGCAGGTGGTCCTGTTCTCAAATTGCAATGCTATGGACATCTCAATTGCAAGTTTCTATGTTGAAACAAACAGACAACTTACCATCACTTCTTCTCCTGGAGCTTCTGTGTTTGAAATTATTAAATTGTGATTGGCACAATCATCAGTCACCTGCCTGTGCATTACCCCAGCGCCACAGCAGCCACAAATTGTGATCAGGATTACTATGGAAAAGGAAATAATACTATAAATTTTACCTCACCATGGCATCTACTTATGTTGGATAATGAATTTTAAGGGCCTAAGCATCAAGAATGGCTTAAAAAGAAATTAATTTCCAAAAATGTCCATACTTAAAGCTTTATAGATTCACTTTTTTTTTTCCAAACAGTATTGGGAGTAATCACTGCATTGTTGAATTATTTCATTCTTCAAAAACACATCTGGTTTTTCCAAAAGAAATGCAAGCATCCTTTATGAAAGCACTGCGACTTACACAATTTTACAGTAATGAAAAATTTAGTCCAAACCCAGGTGAAAAATCATGTCTTATGCCTACAATTAGGTTGTACAGGAGATATTTTTCATGTCTGAATATGCAAATGTCAAATTATATCATAAGACAATATTGGGCAAGCTAAATTTCCCAATACCAGAAACTTCTGCTTCACAGGAAAGATCAGCAGAACCCTGGAGGACCTCCAGGATTATGCTATAGAACAATCTTATTTAATCCCTTGTATTCATTTTATTCCTCTTAATAATGCTACTTTTTGTTGTCAGAAACTCACCCAGAAATAACTTTGAATAACAGAATAACAGAATCAACTAATACCTTTCCTAAACAAATGACTAAACTTTTCATTAGGAGAACCGTTCTGTTTTCTGCACTTTTCAAATTGTTAGCTTAAAAATAAAGAGGAAGAGTTCTGCCTAACTGCCCACTGAGAAATTTGATCTCTGAACATACAAACTTCTGTGAAAATTGGCCAAGAGCCACTTTCAAGCTAATTTAGCTTCTGTAGCATCAGCTGTCAGAGAGATCTGCATCAGTGATTCTAGCAGGTTGCCTCCTGACGCTGACAGATGGAAAGAAGACATCTATGACAGCACTGAGCAAAGGATGCACAGGGTAAAAGACCTATCCACAGTAAAATAACAGACCAATTTGTGAGTGATACAGTCAAGAGGCAGTGAAAAAGAGGTAGGTGACATTTCACACAGCATGTTCCCACATCTGAAAATTCCACCTTTAGGATATATCCCTAATTTGGGTACCTGCCCCATTAAGATAAAACATTGATCTAGCTAGCCTTCAAAACATGTCCAGGTTCCAGTGTTCTAGCTACTTAAGTAAGAACAGCTAGCTGAGATTCAATGGGAGCAAGACAGTTCTACTATGACCAGAAAAAATGGATAAAAAAGAAGGAAAAAAAACCTCAAACCAAATTCTGAAATACTAGCTACTGTAGCATGTCCTCTGTGGTTTTTAAGGATGTTATTATGACTATGTTTGATTTTATTAAAAAAAAATAAAAAAAAACCAGCCAAAACAACTTGCTACTGCTTTTATACATCATTGTCACTGTCTCACTGGTTAACAGCAATATTACTCTTCTTAGAATCTGTTAGGTTTTGGGCAGCTCCAGTAGCACAACATGCATTCAAGGTTTTGGTCTGTTGTGAACTATTCAACCTGTCCTTTAATTTTTCTGCACCTCAGATGGGGCAACCCTGGAAGTATGTGTAGACTGGGGAAAGAGATGCTGGAGAACAGAGCTGCAGAAAGGGACCTGGGGGTCCTGGTCCAAGGCAAGTTGAGTATCAGTCAGCAGTGCCCTGGCAGCCAGGAGGGCCAAGTGTGAACTGCGGTGCATCAGGCACAGCAGCACCAGCCGGCCAAGGCAGGGCATTGTCCTGCTCTGCTCTGGAGTGGCCTCACCTGTGTGCAGTTTTGGATGCCACAATAAAAAGATTTTAAGCCATTGAAGAGTGTCCAAAGGAGGGCCATGAAGATGCTAAAGAACCTTGAGAGGAAGCTGTATGAAGAGCTGCTGAGGTCATTTGGTCTGTTCAGCCAGGAGGAGACTGAGGGGAGACTTCATTGCAGTCTACAATTTCCTCAGGGGAAGCTCAGGGGCAGACACTGATCTCTTCACTCTCATCACCAGTGACAAGGAAATGGCATTACGCTCAGTCTGGGGAGGTTTAAGTTGGATATCAGGAAAAGATTTTTCACCCAGAGGGTGTTTGGGCACTGGAACAGGCTCTGGAGGGAAGTGGTCAGAGCACCAAGCCTGACAGAGTTCAGGAAGTGTTTGGACAATGTTCTCAGGCACACAGTGTGATTCTTGGTGTGCTGTGTGAGGCCAGGATTTGGATGCAATGATCCTGATGGGTCCCTCTCAACTCAGTATATTCAATGGTTCCATGAATATATAGACTCTTGTAAAATCCCTTGTGAAATCCAGCGTCTCAGATACTCCATGTTTTAATCCACAACACAACAGAAATTACAAAATACCCTGGGAAATTGATTTCATCATTCCTAGAAACAGAAATGTTTCTAGAACTCATAAACTTTTTTGAAGTCTTTTGGTTCAAGTGCTAAATGCAGGGGTTTTTGGCCTCATTTACAAGAACATCTCACACAAAATATACTTAAACAAATAAACAAAAATCCACACACAGTAACTACAGCACAAGATGAGAGCAGGAAGCCCGTGATACTGACATGAACAGAACAGGTACATTAAGTCAGTGATGACAGCTACACAACAGCCAAAATAAAAAATATTTGAATAGAGTTTGAATAAGGTTCTCTCAGCTGATTTTATAATTAGGTGAATTGTACTTTGTGTTTAAAAAACAATGTACTTACGCAGCAATAATAATGATCCTAAGATCATTGCAAGGATGGCCCAGAGACCAAGGGTAACATTTCCACCAGAAAGCTGACGAGTTCTGCCATCACATTCAGATGGAGTAACACAGTCACAGAGATTAACTCTCACTGTGTTCTCTCCTATCTTTCCTCCATTATCAATCACACTTACAGGAATTTCATAAATTCCATACGGAATATCACTCTTTGGTGAAAGATACCAAGAATTATCTGTAAAAAAAAGACAAAACCAAATCTAGGGTCAACGATGCTTGGAACTCAGTTGTCACAAGTGTGACCATAATCAAAATTTTCTCTTCTGTTACAGCTATACTGCTACCAGATCCACAGTAATTAGCTTCAAGTTAGATTAAATGTGTTGATACAAAACTAGATCTTGAATGGATTTATACTTTCAGCACTTTTTAAATGTTAGAACTGACAAAGCATACCTTACAGAACCCTCTGAAAACATGATTTGAAACTCTGAAGTTGATTTAGTTCATTATAGGAAATGACACTACTTGTGTTTACTAGTAAAGATCATCAACTAAACTGACATTTACTAAAAAGCCTTTTGGTAGTGTGATTGGAATAATTAATTATAAACTCAATTTATACCTCTTCTACTCTTTAGTTATATTGTTGTATTCAGGGAGAATTACTATTTCCAGTGAGGGAAAACATCCATTTAATCTGCTGCCCTGTTTAGAGGCAATGATTAATGACCATATTCTTTGAGAGCCAAAAGAAATAATTTGTAAAAAAATGTACAAGACTGACACTGATGTACATAATGGTTGTTTTATGATGAGCTATATGAAACAACGTGTATCATCCAAAATGCAATTTTCAATTTGCCTGATATAAAACTTGAAATCCTTAGATTTCTTTGCTTTCAGACTTTTCTGTCTTTTGCCTTTTTTTAGTGAATATTGGATGGAATACTATAGAATCATATCCTTTGCAACTGATTCATGTCACCATAGTAGCAAATGTATGTGCTGCTCTTGTTGCCATCTTCTGGCAACCACCAGGAAACCACCATCAGCTATAACTTTTTATATCAACCAATTTCAGGAAACAGTAATTCCTTTGCTAACAAATTCTTTATCCACTGCTATAAAAATTATGAAAATAAAAAAAATATTAAAGGAGATAGTCAGGCTTTCTTTCACCCAGCTCAGCTTTACAAAAAGTGTACTGGGTAACAGCAGTAACATAAAAACTTCCAGACCTTTTTTTTTTTTTGTCAGCCTATAACCAATTTTAAGTAAAGTTTCGGTTTCCCAGTCCTCCACCATAATAACAGACTAAGAAAAGTTCTATTTCTCTTTGGAATACTAGCCATTTCATTCTTAAATTCCTTATGAATTATCTACAGTTCATTTTCCAGGTGTTGATGCAATGCATTACATCAGATTTTGTTCTTTCTCCTGATCTTCTTACATCATCATTTCAGACATCAGCTGACTGCTGACCCAAGGATGCTAGGGACAGACTCTTATTTATGCTTTAAGAGACAGATCTTTCTCCTTGCCTTTGGGATGCCAACACTGTCATCTTCTCTATGGGTCCCTTCCCACTGGAGGGGAACTAGAGGGACCACTAGAGACCATCAGTGAGCCCTAAAGTAGCTCCACTGACTACCCCAATTCCAAACAGAGATTCACCCAACCTATTCTTCCAGAACACCCAAGTGTTGAAAGCAAAGCCTCCTCTGGCAGCCTGCAGCTGAGTGAGGAGGAGGAAGTTTTAACATACCGTCGTGTGGAGTTAACTTCCACATGGCAGCCAGCCTCCGGTCGGTTATGCGATACACAAAGGGTGCGCTGTAAGGAGCCTCATCGCCATCCTGTGCCGTGAGGCAGATCGGTTTCCTGTCTCTGCACATGACATAGTCTGTTTGAGTGATTCGTGGGAAATTCTTGTTGCCAGGCACGATGCAAACCTGAATTGTTCCAGTGCCTGTTTTACCATCTATGAGATAAAAAAATAACTAGGTTTAGCACTTACTTCTAACATTGGCACATTGATTTCTGGTCCAAACTTCCACTTTCATGATTAAATATCATCAACTGTAATATTCATGTTTAGAAGTAAAGAGGAAAGCAACTGCTGATTTAGCCAGAGAGAAAGAGGGGGAGTTCTCATAGCTCCTTCTTGGCTGCTGCCCTTTGCTTGGCTGGTTGCAGATGCAACAGCAGCTTCCACATCTCCATATTCTGCATGTGCAGACTGTATTTTGCTGAGTGTGTGTGTCTGTGTGGGAACACATACTACTCTAACAAAAAAGAGGAAGAAGAGCTCATAAACCAGGAGTATAGGACACTATGACAAGCAGAGACAAAAGCAGAAAGTTAAGATCTCCAGCTTTCTAACTTCTGGAAGGAGAAAATTAATTACACTTTTCCTACCTTCACCTCTCCTGGTAACAAAAACACTAAGGGAACATGGCACTTCCTTCTGTCATTTACCCTTTAAGTCACCATGCATTCATCAGTGGCACATACCATGTCACCAAAGTCAACACGCAAGAAATTAATGAACTCTGCCTTCCAATTACAGTTTTTCCAATACACAAATGGTCAATGCTTGTCATATGCATTCCAGTGAAATTACATCAAGTCTACTTTTTAATCCTTTTTCTACAAAAAGTTGATTGCAGATGCCTATATCATGTTTACTATATAGACAATAGAAGTTCTAAACAATTTAAATTTGTATTATTTACATTTGATTTTAAAATGCAAACTTGGACAGAGTTAGAATTTTTTGCTGCAAGTTCAATTACTTCTTTTCAAAAAGTCCTCTCTACTTTCTCTGCTGTCTAGCTCACAACTGCCAGGAGCTATCACTTCAAAAAAGAATAGTCAAGAAATAGAAGAAATGTACTCCAGAGAAAAATCTCACAATTTAAAATTACTAAAGGATTTTAAATGGGGCAGATAACTTCCCAAAACACTGAGATGATGCCTGATTTATAAAGGCTCTCCCTGCTAAATAATGTTCCCTAAGCATTTAATAGAGCTATCACAAAGACAAGACAACGGACTAGGTGGGCCACTGCTCTGAACCACTACAGTTGTGCTCACACTTCATTTGCACACAAACAGCTGTTACACACCACAGAGAATTCCAGCAACATTTAGTACTCACTTCTGTCTATTGCAAGGACTGTGACATTGCATTGACCTCGTCTCATTTCTCCTATGTCTCGGTCCAAGACCCTAACAGTTCTGACTTCACCTGATTTGTCATCTATGTTGATCCAGTTACACTGGCCAGGTGGTATCCGGTATCTGTGAAGAATAATTTGTCTTGTTAAAGATCCCAAACATAGCACACATGTATATGTGAAGAATAATTTGTCTTGTTAAAGATCCCAAACACAGCACACACATGTGTGAACACACACACATATTTAGATACGTGTATTCATATACACTGACAGGTGTGCAGGTGCACACACGTACATACAGCCTCAACAACTATTTTTTCTCTTTCTGTATCCCACCCATGCTGTACTCAAAAAAAGCTAGTAAATAAAGTTGTTTCATACCTTATGCCTTCACTATTTCCAGTTTCTGGATCTTCTGCTACAAATCTCCCAATAGCCGTCCCAACATCTTCGCATTCTTTAACGTCTAAGCGCAACAGACAGGGTTTAAACACCGGCCCCTCATCCATATCCAGGACGTGCACCGTAACAGAGCTGGTGCTCTGGGAAAGTTGCTGTGAATGGGGAGCCAGCACGTAGGGTGCCTCATTGTTGACTCCAATCACCAGGATCCTTTGCTTGGCAGTTTCATAGTCCAGTCCCTGTAACAAAGGTGAGGTGGTGTTTTTTCCCTTCAAACCAATACAAAACCTAACATTGTTTTCACCACGCAATCATTACAGCTGAAACTCTACCACATTTATTTACAAAAGAAGCCAGATGTCCTCAAATAAGCCATCAAGACAGAGTAAAAGGAAATTATTATTTTTTTTAAATGTAAAGTTTTAAGTTAGTCAAAGAAAAGGGCCTGAAAAATACCCAAGCAAGCAGTACCACTGCAAAATTTTGGATAAATATTCTGAAAATTAGTTACTAAAAGAACAGAAAGCAATTAAATGTAGTGGGGGATTTTCTTCTTCTGATTTAGTTAGTCATTATTTTAGTTTACATATATTTCCTTTTCACCAATGGTCAATCACACTTCTTTCTAGAAGCTACAAATCCACCTGAAAATTTAAGGAGCTGACAGTAAGTAGCTACCATTTATTCTTCAGACATGTTCTCCAAAGCTATTTCATGCCTTTAATAGAGCTAATGTTATCCTAAAGTCATAACATTCTCTAGTCTACTACAGCATTACAATAAATGTAAGAAATTTCAACTATGTTTATATACCAGGGACAGAGATTTAGAAAAACTTCTAATCATTACTAGGAACAAAAAACCCATAACAAATAATATTAATTAAAAAAATAACTAGCATCTCTACCTCTACAATTTACATGTTCAAGTTTTAATACTAATCTTTTCGCACTTTTCTGCTCCTTAGAAGTTACCTCTTATGGCAGTTATAAAAGATAATGAAAAAGAGGCAAAGTGATCTGCTCAAGTACAGATGCAATGGGCCTTTTACCTCACTTCTGTAAAGCACTTATAACAAATAACTAAACTGACACAAATTCTTTTATGTATTTGGACTTCCTGACATGCCAGAAAAGCAAACCTGAAGTCAGTAAACTGCAAAATAAAACCTGGAGAGCTTTATGCTGAAAGAGAGAACAAGACTGAAGAAGGTGCTCAATCTTTCCCTGCTTTGCCACTCTCTCATTTCTGTTAAAAGCGTGAAGCATTCCTCAGTTACATCCCTAAGCCTAAACAACTCCAAATGTAGAACCAGACCAAAGCATCAAGTTCTTCTGAAATGAAAAACCAAATTATTTGGATTCTGAACACACAAAATTGAGGAACAGTCTGGAAGATCAGTTTTGTGTGTTATGTTTTAAAACTTGAAAATCCATAGATTTTCCCCTAGCCCTTCAATTTTTACTTACCTTAACAACACACAGTATTCCTTCGTTTGTGTTTTTGTCTGTTGTAATTTCAAAGGCCTGATCATCATTTCCTCTTATAATTTCATATACTGCTCCTGAGCCAGGTGAACCAGGTTCATCAAGATCAACAACAGAGACTCTCAGTATTTCTACATTCACTCTGTTTTCTTCCACTCGTGTTTCATACTTGGAGTACCCAAAAAAAAAATTAATTTAAATCAGAGAATACTGTTCCACAAGGCAGGACTGAAGAACACCATATTTAAATAACACTACTTCAACCTAAGGAGTCAATTTACCAGGCTGATGTAATGATTTATTTTGTTTTCATGCATTAACGTATTTTCCCCATTCCTCCTTTATACCCTGAATNGAGTCAATTTACCAGGCTGATGTAATGATTTATTTTGTTTTCATGCATTAGCGCATTTTCCCCATTCCTCCCTTATACCCTGAATCAAACAATAAACCTTTCCTGACAGGCCAACAAGTGTTTCAACTGAAATCTCAGCTTCTTCATACCACTCAAACTATCACTGACATAATTAATTTTGGATTCTCCTTTCAGGAAAGGTAAATTAGCACAGTTTCCCTCAGTTACATCACCTATAGATTGTAATTTGCATTCAACATGATCAAGCTGAGAATTAGAAAAGGCATTTTTATTATTGGGGTAAATAAAAAAAATACATAAATAAACCAACAAGAACTTGCAAAAAATCCAAAAAGGATTAAATACATCTCTACTTTGATGGCAAAAGATGAAAGGATTTTTCGTATTTTTTTGTTATTCTGTACAAGCTGAAGAAGAGCAGATAAGAGTGATTCTCAATTAATATTACTGATGATATTCTACAGTAGTGAACAGAAAGTGTAAATTACATGTATTCCTTACGAATAATGAATTATTTTTTCATATAGTTCATATTACAAAATCTCCTGTGGTATTTGAGGTGCATACACAGTTGTTGAGACATACTCTTTGCCCTGAATCATACACATGGCTGGAATAAGCAAAGACGTTTATATTGGCATTAACTGTCTCAGGGCATTTGACTTCATATTTGAGGGACTGTCCATCAGGAAATTAGAAAGGGGATGAAAATACCTTTTTTTTTGACCTTAGTTTTACTTATACAGACTTACTTGTAACTGTTTAAAGGATGGTGCATTGTCATTCGTATCCTCGATTTTGACGACAACTGTTCCTGTAGTGCACAAACCAAAAGGCTGACCTGCCATATCTCTCACTTCAACTAACAAAGTGTAACTGGGTACAAGCTAAAAAGAAGAATAAAAGCATACAGAAGTTTGTCATACTCACTTTTTAAATTGCATAGTTACACACAGGACTAGAATTAAATATTTCATTCCTGTTCCATAACTCTGCTATAAATTCAGTGCATCCCAACAAAATGAGACAATTGGCTTTGGGGCTTTTTGCCCTATAGATCAAAAGGAAAAGCAGCAAAATAATTTTCAGTGGCTAAGCAGTACTGAGTTCAGCCAGCATCTGTTAGTAACATGCATGCTATATCCTGTGCCAAATAAAGCTTCTTACAATGTTAGCATTATTTTCCAGAACCTGAAGTTTTGAAAGATACAGATGACACACTTTCATCTGCTATCTGTCTCCCCTTTGGAGCAACAGAGTATTCCCTCAAGTTGTCCACAGGTGAAGTGTTTCAATGCATGTCTTTTATTTCACTGAGGATGAAGAAAACTGTCTCTCCCCAGCCTCTGTCTGGGCAATACAGTTTAAGGCAGTGCCTGTCATTTGGCAGGGTCTGGCACTGAAGGAGTCAGTGTCCTTATCAGTTCCAAGGAGCTCCCCAATAGGAAGCAGCCCACTTAAATCCCTAACTTGGGCCAGAACAGCAGAAATTTTTTTTTTTTTTTAATGTGAACAACCAAGGAAAGCGGGACCAGGGGGAAAAAAGGTGTGGGCAGAGGGGAGGGGAGGGAACACACAACACTACAGATGGATTAGGCACAAAAAGAGAAAGTTTGTAAATCAAGACAACAACTCTAGTTCTGAATGCCTGGAAGTAGTACTGGGTTTCTCTGGTGCAGGAATGAAATCTCCTGTTCTACTTCATAAGTTTATCTTTAAAAGTGGTCTAGTTTTTCAATCCCTCCTTCCTTCAAGTAGTCACTGTGACAGCTTCCTTAATAGTCACAGTGATGCTCAAAATCACTGCAATTTTCTCCTGCTAAAAAAGCTAAGCACTGTAACTGCAAGCACAAAGTTTTACGTGGATTTTCAGTCATGAAACAACACAAGTATGCCATAACTCCTTTGATCTTCAGAAAAGTTGTGCCTGTTGCAATGTCTCCTAAAATGACTATGCTAGAATTATTGAGTTACACACACATGTAATTTTTTTCCTAGTGTAAACTATCTCAAATTACATTCTATCAAAATAAAAGAAATCCTGTATCTTATTGGCTTGAAAGCTAGCTGATAAAAATAAATGGGTGACACATTAATTTTAAGAAAGGGTATATTACTGTTTAGGTTTCAACTATAGGAGATATTTCTGGTTAATATAGGATGACTGATTACTTCCAGAGAAACCAGTTCATCTTCTCTATGAAGAAGCAAGAAGCACCCCAAATCCAGCTTAATTAGGAGGAAACAGTGGCTCATGGGATTCCTGAACACAGAAAGTGTTCAGTAAAAGAGTGAAAAATACATAGGTTGAACAGCTGAGCAGTAGGAAGTTCTCTGCCAATATTAGCTAGAATATGGTAATCTATGCAGAAACTCTCTCGACTAATTACAGGTTTCTGAAAAGCTTCAGAAGAAGCCTTAGAGACACTAGCAAAAAATTAAAAAGAAGCTATGTCTGTTGATCCCCATGCCACCATTTCATAGAATCATAGAAAGGCTTGAGTTGGAAGGGATTCTAAAGATCATCTAGTTCCAAACTGCCCATGCCACAGGATTTCACCCCCATGAGCTTCCACCCCTAAATCAGATTGCTCAGGGCATTGTACAACCTGGCCCAGAACACTTCCAGGAATGGGGCATCCACAACCTCTCTGGGCAACCTACTCCAGTGCCTCACTACCTCTGAGTAAAGAATTTCTTCCCAACATCTATCCTAAATATCTCCTCTTTTACTTTAAAACCACTTCCCATTGTCCTATCACTATCCGCCCATGCAAAAAAAGTCTCCTTTTTTATAAGCCCTAAGAACTGAAAGGCTGTAATGAGTCTTCTCTTCCCTAGGCTGAACAACTCTAACTCTCTCAGACTGTCTTCATAGAAGAGGTGCTCCAACTTTTGGATTTGAACTTCTTCGCATCCCTCCTGTGGACCTGCTCTAACAGGTCCATGTCCTTCCTGCACTGAGGAGCCCAGAGCTGGATGCAACCCTGCAGGTGGGATCTCACAAGGGCAGGGCAGAGCAGTGTTAACCTATCTGTGTGCACTAAATGACAGCTGAGAATGCTTCAGGAAAGATCACCTCTCTGTCCAGCTGTGGCAGTAATACAGAGATGACACCGGTGTCACCATGTAAAGAAAACGCTGGGGTGATTGGTGGGGTTTGTGACACAATGCGGTATTTCAACGTGGTATGCAGGGTATAAGGCTCATCTCTGTCCTCTGCAATCACTTTCCCAACTACAACACCTGTGAACACAATACAGCAATTTTTAGTTCCAGAAAAATCTGCAAATAGTAAAAAAAATTATTTGAAAAGTTATTTCTGTTTTAAACATGTGAAAAGAGCTACTTGATCATTTACTGCTGCTCTTTGCAAATTCAGCCTTTGCTGTAATATAATACTCCCCAGGAAATCCCACTGAAATGTCTTAAAAGGCAGGATCACACCTAGTCATACTGGCATGTAACAAAGCTGAGTAGTGGTAAGTGTGTTCAGTGATTTAAAACAATTCTTACCAGGTCTGGAATTTTCAGGGACACAAAATTCAAAAAGGTCTTGTGTAAAATATGGAGCATTATCGTTGTCGTCCTCTATCCTGATTGTATGCACAAGTGGTACTTCTGGTGAATAACCATCTGGAGTGGTTGCAAAGCAAATGATCTGTAAGAAAAATTCAGTGCTTAAGCAACATGCAGAACTTTTAGTTCAGTGGAGGAGTCCATAAAACAAAATTAAATACGGTGTGCAAAGCACATCCTTCTCAAGACCAGGCTCTTCAGGCACATGGTAAGGGATGTTACTGGTATCCTAGAGTGAAAGGAAGTTCCCCTTCCATTCCTCAGACACTGTAAGTACTTTAATCACTTTCTTCCTGACCCCTCCTCCAACTCTATCCCTTTTTTCAAGTTTTCTGAACACTTTTTTTCAGGGGTTCACAAGGTACCTTATCTATCAAAATGTAGATGTATGCATTGTTATTTAGAACAAAACAAGAACCAGAGCAAAACTATTTGCCCCATTACAACATAACATAATAAAATGCAGCAATAGGTACTGAAAATTATGTTTTAGACGTTGTTTCTACTAATAGTCTTCTTACACTTCTCAGCCAGTAGAGAGAGCAGTGCACCTTGTTAACAGAACTGAACAGCTTGAGAGACTCAGAAAACCACAGTTGTCTAGTGTTTACCATTATTTCTGTTTCCTGCAGATCTTCTCAACCTTCCCTAAAAAATTCTTCATAGAAGTGATGCAAATCCAATAGCTCACTATATTTATGCTGTAATTAGAGATTAAGCAGTGAAAAGCAAAACTACTCTCAAGATCTAGATGACCAGGTATTTATTTATTTGCTACTGATTTTATCTCTTCAACACCAAGGATATTACTCAGAATAAACAGGTGATTCTAGATCTTGTTTGCTACCATTTCCCCTGCAATCCAACTGTCAAATACATGCATGAGAGANTATATTTAATTATATTTACACAACATAGGCCTGTACCTGAAAACTTGGATACTGTTCACGGTCTACCGCACGAGTAGCAAAGATATTTCCAGTTTCTCTTTCTATGTAAAACAAACCCTTTGGATCTTGATCAATTCCTGGTCCACTTGCAGAATAATAAATTGTGTAGTTCTGAGCTGTGTCTGACTGGACCTATAAGAAGACATTTTTAAGTCCAAGGAAAAACAGCAACATCTCAATACATTTCCCCCTTTTCATGATCATATTTAGCACAAACAAAAACTCCTAAAACAAAAAAAATTTGATTTACTGTTCAAGAATAGGAGAACAGCCTGACATGTGACTGCTTTCCTTTATAATGTGTGCACATGAGAAGGGGAGTTAATTAAAACTCATAAATATTTAGAATTATCAAATGAAAGGGATGACAGTATAAGGAAAAAAATTGAAATCAAATCTCTCTAGAATACTTCACACACGAGGCATATTCAGATACAGATGGCTTATTTCTGAACCTGTTCAAGAGACTTTCGTTTTAGTGCATTCACTGAGAATGTGGTTTGCACCTAAAGAAGAAAAAGTGAAGGAAAGGAAGAAGGAATAAAGACCACATAGAGTAAAGTTCAGAGATATGCCAATTCAGATAGCATCTGCATCTCTTTACAAGCATCAAGGAGGCAACACTAGACTTACCTATTTATAAACACTCTTCTCCCAAAATACTTTCCTTATTTGCTGAATGCCAGAAGTTAGGAGGGTAAGATTAGTAGAGGAATGATTGCTCTGCACAGACTCTGTTATTACACTTGTCTCTACACATCTGCTACCAGCCACTCTGTAATCTAGTGAAGGCTAGATGGATCTATGATAACTTGAGTTCTTGCATTTCTCTTTCACGCCTACTTGTTTTCTCCCACTAAGTACTTTTCTGAATAACACAGGTTATACTCAGTCTTCAAGGCTGAAAGTACACACCTTGAGCTCCAGAAAGGACGTAGACAAGCAGGCAAAATTTACCTCAGTCTGTGTTTACAAAATCCTTTTCTAAGCAATGTTTAGTGGAGGGTTGTTTGCTGTAGCTTTTCTTTTTAATTACACACACTGATTTCCAGGCCAAAGACCTCTCTTTGATAGTATGTCTCCCTTCTTTTTTCAACTTTTGCAAAATTCCATTTCACTCCAAAAACTAAGATCACAAGTTATTTCAGGTACAAGATCACGAGATATACAATGAACAGGACGGAACAAGACAGAGGAATAATAGCAGGAATGCCATTGGTAGATAATACAAGACAGCTCATTTTCTTTATCATAAAAGTCACATAAAAAACTAGCATGGGTCATAAAATTAAGGTTTATATAAAATGTACCTGCTGTATTTGCAGTGGGAAAGGTCCCAGTGAGTTCTCTATCATGACAGATGGAATAGGGCCCCACCTTCTTTTGGTTCTCTTGAGAACTGTATCCCTAGCATGCCTGGTATTCGGTGTCTGGGTCGAGAAGATAGAAAGACAGATGAGAATACATCCATATATTCTTAACTGCATATATTTTTGCTTAACTGCCATCCTGCATTTCCATCTTTTTCCCCCCATTCCAGTCTTCCTACTGACAATTTGTTTTTCCAAGGTCTTCATTTCTGATTATATCTGTGATAATATTCCAAGCTTTTTCATTTCTTGTAATACTTTGCATGAATAAGATCTGCTTTAATTCCTCAAACATGGCTTTTAAGATTCCTGACATTCCTGATTATGCTACTTGCTAGCATTTCCCATTTGAGAAAGGAAATCTGCTGACTAAAGCAACACAGTGATCAACAATTGCTAAATAAAAATACACACTACACCAGTAGTTTTCCTGATTATTTGAATTCTAAAATTCAACTACAGATACATGGTATAAAGCTGTACTCTGTGAAAAAGTATTTCAAATAAGTAAGAGATCTTGAATTAGAACCTAACCTTTTTTTCTTCTTCTACCAAATCAACATGTATTTTCTTTTGAACTTGTTCTTGAATGTCCTTAAGTAATATGGTAAAAGTCTTTTTCTCAGCAGACAAAGAAAGAGCAGATGTTGTATACACTGAACCATCCTCTAGAACCTTGAAGTTCCTATCACTGGAACTGATGAACTCTGCAGACTGAAGGCATTCTTTCAAATCAACTGTAAAAAAAAATATTCAGACAATAACTCAAACGGCAAAAAACAATATCTCTCATAAAATAAAACAAAACAAACAAACAAAAAAAAAAACCACCAAAACCAAGCCCCATGTAAAAATTGTATTTACTGACAGTCTTCAAAAGCTTGTCATTCAGTATTTAAGCAACAACTATACTGATTTTATAACTCACTTATGCACTCAGGTTTGATAAAGTTTTCATTAATTTCCACTCTTGTGTTCATTAGTGCTTCCTAAACAACATGAGTGCTATATGGATATCACTCAACAAAACACTATTACACTAGTAAAATTATTGAAGCATCAGAGATGAAATTATATACATTTAAATGCAAAAACCATTGCAGACATGCCCATTACTGGACCAGTAGCTATTACATTTGCCTCGTGCTCCATGCCCTGCAATATCGGTGAAGACGATTAATTAATGCAAATGCCCAATGGAGATGTTACATCTTGGAAGTTTTGCCCTCAGGAGGAAAGCACTGACTGGTACTATGAGATTTAATACTCTTGGAAGGACAAAGGCCTTTAAATTATGAGGCAGACAGATGGGAGAGATAAAAACTAACTCTAGAACAAACAATTAGCAATTTTTTAATATGTATGTGATAGAATCCCATACAGGTAATTTCAGCATACTTCCGAGGTATCTTTCATTGTATTTGCTGTCACTTGTGGCTAAAATAGAATTTTTGCACTTCAATAAACTCATTTCACCAGCAAGTAGTTTAGTACTACAGCTAGAGAAAAAGCAAAATCAGCCCTAAGAAAGGATGATTTGGCATCCTGAAAAGGATGAAAGTCAGAGACTCAAACTCCAAACAAATGATCATTGCAGAGCACAAGATGTCATGTGTCATGGTGTGTCATGGTCTCAAAATCAAAACTTTTCAATACTCTTTCAATGGTATTGTAGTGGGTGGGACACTGCTGTATGAAAGCTGATTGCAAAATTCATGAAGATTCAGAATTTCATCCTGTATATGTAAATGACATTTTCAATAAACAAAATTTCATTCCACTTTCAAAACTGCAAAATCTAATGGGAAGCATAATTTTAAATACTATGTGATTTCTTCTTCCTCTTAAGTCTGTCCTTTAAATGCACAAATGAAGATTTCCCAGATTTTCTATGTAGCAGTTACTCCTATGCTTTTTCACAGTGCAAACAGAGTATTGAAAAGAATATCACTGCCTCACTCTTAAATGTGTCTTATACTGCTGCCTATTACAGCACTGCATTTCCAAAAATACCAGACTGGAGATATTGTTTCTGATGGTTATATGAGTCAGCCCTATGGTCCATTAGTTATAGTTTTGTGGGGTTTTTTTTTCTTTAAAACTTCTGGTATAAAATATAAACAACCCTTATGATAAGCAGGAAAATCCTGACTAATTTCACTGTCAAGATATGGTCCTTGTATCAATGCAAAATATTTCTCCATAAATGCTTAAGTAATGTCTTTTGAGCTATAATGGTTTTGTTAAAAGTTTTGGGGGAAAAAATTTTAGAGTTCCGTGTTATGCAAGTTCTTTCAAAGCACTGCAATAACATGAAGTTTTATTTCTATATAAATGAAGTTTATTTACATAGAGAAACGTTAAAGTCTATGAAAACTCACACAGCTGTAGCAGCTTTCTTTGTTTTAAAATTTAAAAGTAAGATCAAGGAATTTTCACTATAAAGCTAGATTTTCCCTGCGCTCTGAGCAATTGTGATGAACTCCCAATTCACTTTATTTGTTCTTCCTACAGAAATATGGATTAGGACTGCAGACTTGGAGCACACTTCTCTGTTGTCACAAGACTCACAAAGGGCACCTCTGAATTCTCAAATTCAGTCTCAGGCAGCACAGAATCCTTCAGCGCCTCCTATGTCACACCTTTCAAAGCTGCCTTTAAAAGACTGGTCTGAAAAAAAATAGGAGTGGGATGTTTTCTGGTCTCCTCTATTCCTCCCAGTCACCTGCAAGCTGCCCTAAACTGAGGCAGACTGTCCAGTCACACAGGAGCACTCTCCCAACAGAATGTGCATGCAGGACGCCTCTGCAACACATCCCCTCGTGTGCTCTGAATGCCCCAGCACTGCTGAGCAGTCACATCCGTGTTTCACACAGAAGCAGCCTCTTGGTGCCTGGTTAAGCAGGTTTTGTCTTCTTTTTTTATCATTTCCTTTGTCCAAATGACTTATTCTCTTCTTCATATGACCGTGGGTTATGGGTGCAGTTTGGAATATCAAGCATTTATTTAAATAGTAAGCTTTAGACTCCAAATTTTGAAAATATTAAATTCTGCCATTTTAGTTTTAAATTAAATCCTGTAATCTGAGAATAGCTCTTTATGCAAAAGTCAAATGGATGCATGGAGATGGTGTTCAAATCCGTAACAAACACAGGGCGTATCCTTCATAAAAAGGCTGATCCAGCTGTTTAGCTGGCTCTCTAGTCATCCATTCATTCCATTAAAAATAAAGTCTCCTCCACTGTTAACAGCATCTCCAGCAAAGGTGCAATGCTGTGTTGTTAGGCTGGGAATTTCATAGTTTCTCTCACCTCTGCCAACTAACGTGTCAGCCTCTAGCTCAGAAGGAACATGAAAAATTACTTTCTTGCAAGCTTCACAGCACAAACTCAGCACCTAGAAAACAAATGAAGAAATCAGGAAAAAAACCCGCATAATTACATGGTATTTTGAACCAGACACTGATGCTGACTTTGGTTGGTTGGTTTGTTTGTTATGACAAGCAAGTGAAACAGCACAGAAAGAACTCCTCCCTAGAAATTCAGGTACTGTGCTGCACAGCACACAAAGTTTCAAACTGGGAGCAAGATCTGACTACTGCTCCTGTACTTATCCATGGGTTGTGTTTCATTTTTTTCTAAAATCACTGACATTAATAGCAAGAGTTCCCTTTGACGAGAGGATTTTGTCTGCACTCCTCCTTCAGTAGAGAAACGAGAAAATACATCTTTGCTGTGTGCTCCCTCTATTAGCATTCCTGGCCAATTTAGATCCAAGGTCTCTAAGTATTAGGGTTTGATGCACCAACACTCAGTATGGTAGAATTGTGGCGATGCTGAACATTAAAGGGACAAGTGTCTCATTAAAACCACATGACGACACTTGCACTTATATATCACTTTGCATCTTAAAAGTGCATTCTCAACAAACTAATTAAACGTAGCTTCAGCAATTAGATATGACATAAATAAAATGTTGTGTATCACAGCACTCCACTCCCATATAACCAGTTACAAAATAGGGTCCTCCTAAAAATTCAAATGAGTAGTAGATAACCAGACCTTTTTCTAAACAGAATCACATAGAGGTACAAAGATTTTTCTCAGCATAGAGCAAGTGAATCCTGATCTCAGATTATATGTGTGTGTTTTTGCCTAGTTTCTATCTCTGTGTTTAAAATTGTAATCCAAAAATCACACAGACAATTAAACAAAGACATAGAAAAATGTAAATAAATCTATCCACCCTTTTATGTGCATTTACTCTTTCAGGATGAAAGTCTAGCAAAAAAGGAAAAGCATTTTTATTTTGCACATACCTTTAGGATTAAAGGTATAAAGAAGTAAATAGCTAATGGAAATCCTGAAAATTACTTCTGATGCTTATTAAGAAAATATTTAAATAAAAATACTTTAAACTCTGAAAGACATTAGGACCCTTTAGAAAAAAAAATTGCTGTGTCTGCAGCATAAAAGCTCTTCATATAGTTCCTTATATATATACACAGATATAAAAATTGCATATATACAAATAATTTAAACATCCCTGCTTATGTATTAGTAGGCTTTCCTTATTAACAGACACTTAATAAAACACTCTCTCCTGAAAGACCTCGCACTAATTTTTAAGTTATTGAAATCACAACATCTTTTTACACTGTTCCGAAATATTTCAAGAGTCAATGTGACATCTAATTTTTAAATAGTAATGCCAAGCCCAGTCTGATGTCAGCAAAAAAACTATTAAGGAGTTAAACAAAAGTAAGGGGTAGTTATTCACGGACATCAAGACATAAGGAAACATCAGGTAAAAAAAAGTTGTGATGTCCTTTCACTTCACACAAAGACACCTCAGGACTTTTTTCCTTGAGTGTTTGGTTTTTTCTGCTTGACAGAAGAATTCTTTCCTTTTTTTTAATTAGATGTATGAGTAAAGGTGCTTGCATTTCTTTCGGTTTTACTTTAATATCCTTGCAAAGGCAGGCACACAGTGTCTGAAATAGTAACATTATCATTAAAATGTACATATATAATTAATATTAAAATAATAAATTTAGTGCTTCAACACTACCAAGTATTTTTCTTTCACAGGCTCAACCTGCCCTCTTTTTGTGAATGCAATGTTAATAGGGAGGAAAGGGGCTAGGAAACGAAAGAAAAATCACTTTTACTCATCTACTATAAATTTAAAAAAATAAAAACGTGAGAGAGAACTATCCTGCTCTGCCCAGCAAAGGCCTTTCTGGAGCTGATAATTATGTACAAATACAATAAACTGAATGTAAAGGAAATCGCTGAAAAGTGTTTTATGCACAAGTAACTCTTTCAGAGGAGCTCAACACGCTCCACACTGTGGCACAATCCTTCCCACGGAAAAAGGAGAACCAGGTGGGGAGAGGCAGAGTGGGAGATTTAAATAAAATTAACTGCGGTCTTTTTTTTTTTTCCTATGAATATCCAGCAGCAGCATCAGCGACCCGAGCGTGTGCCAGTCGCGTAACCTCACGGGAAGCTCCAAAAGCCACCCGACCACCTGTCCCAACGCGAGCTGCGCATCCCGCTGGATTCCTGCCCGCGCCGAAGCCCCCCGAGATGCGCCCCGCGGCCGCGCAGCCTCCGCGCTGCTCTGCGCCCCTCGCAAGGGCCCCGCCGAGGAGAAACCCGACTTGGAGTCAAGAGCCAGGCAGAGATTACCCGCTGGGATGTCTCCCCTGGGCGCTGCGCACCCGCGGAGCGGCAGGAACAGCGCGGAGAAAGGCGCGGCCGGGTGCGTGAGCGGCCGGCGCGCTCCGCTGCGCTCCCCCCGCAGCGCGTCCACCCCTCATCCCACTCATCGCCGTGATCCCGCTCGCTCCCTCCCTCACTCCCTCACTCACCAGGAGGCCGAGGACGAGGAGGGGGGCTGCGGGGGGCCTGGGGCG
>VZRH01001689.1:504347-570189 GCA_013397555.1 Urocynchramus pylzowi | reverse complement strand
AAAAAAAAAAAAAAAAGCTAATAGGTTACAGTATTAATTATACCATGACAGCCACTTAAATGTTCTTGGAGAAATACCAGGCAAATTTATTCAATAAAAAAAAAAAATGATAACTGCCTTGTTGCATTTACTTTAAAAGCCATGAATCTTAATTCAAGAGTTTGGACTGAGCTGAGAGAAAAGTAGTTTGAGACAGTATTCTTGGAATGAGCAAGCACAGATAAGTTCAAAACTCCCACAATAGGTTCAAGTGCATTATTAGTGCAAGATTATTACCAAAGATACACTCATGGACTAAAATGCATATGACCCATGGAATCACATGAAGAGAAAATTTCAGTAATCTGGGGTTGAGTTTTAAGCAGCAATACGTAGAAAAGAAAGAACTACGGACCTGCCTGGACCACTAAACACCTCAAACAGGGCATAGTAGGTGATCAGGGAATTTACTGAAATGAGATTTTCTTTCAATGTGTCGGTCAGAAGAATAGAGTCAAAAGGGCAAAATAGCTGTCTGGCCTATATCCTTCAAAGAAAAGAAACAAAACTATAAGATTTCCAACCACAGTACTATAGATATTATATGAAGGGGACAAGTGGGTTCGTATCCTGAGAATCAGACAGAGATTAGAATGTCACACATCTTAATACTTTGTCCCAGTTTTAACTGAAGAAATTATATATATGACTAAGAAAAGATTATCCAACAAGAATAGGAAATGGAAATTATAACATTCTTGGTGAATTCAAAAATAAGCAGGTTTTGTGTGAAATCTGAACAACCTGGATAATGTCCAGTGACAGTTCTTTTAAAACAAGATGCAATTTTGGTCACAGTGTTTTATTGCTTCCCATTAGGAACTAGTAAGTGTGATACATGTATCTGATAAGGAACAGTGGAATATCCAAAAGAATTCCTCATTTATCTTTAATAAAACATGCAGGTTTTGTGTGGAAGAGTAACCAAGAACATGAAGTTTAAATAAGATAAATTCAGTATGATTTTGGCAAAAGTAGATTGTGTCTTGTTATAGTACATCTTTCTTTTATATCCTTCAGGTGGGATCAATGAAGTAAATTTAATAATCTATGTTTCAGTTAAGCAGTGACTCAAAGGAATTAAAATTGATATCAAAGGAAAGGATATGAAAGTGGAAGTTAAAACAAGGACTATGGAATGATAGCTGAAGAGAAGATTATAATGATAAGAGAATTTCCAGATGGATAGACTCTAGAAATTATGTTTTCCAAGGGCCAGTCTTAGAACAAGTTCTGCTTAATATCATTATTTATGACACTGCTTTAAAAAAATTGGTTTTAAAAAACCATGGTGTGGATGATGTAACACTTGAGAAATCCAGCCAATGTTGATAGGAACAGGTAGACTGCACATTGTGAATAGGAATTAAAAGTGTAGGCTAAAATAGCATAATAAAAAGTAAAGCATATAGAGACTAAATCCAGAAGTTTTAGTTTAAATTGAAGGCTTATAAACTGGAGTTGGCACTTAAAGAGAGGGAACTGCATTTACTGGAAGATTACAGGAGAGCTTTCAGTAAAGTCTGAGGAATTTTAGCATTACAGTGCATAGTATTAGCAAGATGTTCCATGCTTATAAAATAATATAAATTTGTAGATCAAAATAAAGACAGACTAATATAATAATAGGAAGAGGTATTTTAGAAATTTTAAAAGGCTATTTAAGCTATCAGGGTAAAAGTTTTAGGGAAGATATGTTTATTCTTTAAAATTCACCTGGATAACCTCCAGAGACGAAATGATTTTTAGGCATAATGATCTTACAAAAGGCATTGTATATATGAAGTCTGTAACTATTTAAAGAGGGGAACCCTGTATGTGCTTTTCAAATGAAGTGGTAGGCAAGAAACCCTCATTGTTTAAATATGATGCCCGTGAAGTTTATGAGGGTTTTACAGACTCATTCTTGCTTTTAAAATGCTGGAAATATTTGTTGCAGGGTCTTTTAGTGAATTCAGCTTATCCCATGGATAATTAATTCACTTAGTTTGTATAAAAAAGACAGGAAAGAATTTTTACAAGTTTTGATGCACAGTGTAGACTCTAGGGAAATTTAATTCCCTTTCTTCCAAGTTTGGAAGGTATCAAAGACAGGCAACAGCAAGGGATAAGATATCATCAATTATTGACTTAGAATCAGAAAGTAACTTCTCCTCAGATCCAAGTATCATAAGCCCTTGTTTTGGAGTTCTTCCTTTGTTTTTGCATTTTTTTCCTAGAATGCCTTATAATTTAATTCTTTAATTCTTTGAATCAGATTATTTAATAATATTTCACACTTTCAATTTTTTTTGTAACACAGACTGAAACAAGATTCTTTCTCTCCCCAGAGAGAGAGAGCATTCCCCAAGATACAGCTTTTTATTAAAGAGCTAAACCTTTTTTAATAAAAGCCAAGAAGTCATAATCATGTTCTCCAGTTGATGTACAAAGGACAGGTAAATGAAGTAGATTTTCTAATGGGTTCTTCTGGAATTAACATTGGTTATAGACTGTAATGCCATTCTCCACTGTGATACTGAGAGCTAGCTAGAGTTTACAACAGAATTAAGTGAGATTAAGTGAGTCTTAATCTCAGTTCTGTACTGCAACTTCCTCATGAATACTGTTTTTAAAAGTCATTTAAGTTTTGCAGGAGTAATTTTGAGATACCCAAGTATTTGCTAAGCAATTTTTGCTGTGGCAGAGCCTAAGACCATGTAGTTACATTTTAAGAGGTCTTAATATGAAGAATCTAAATATAAACATCTATTTTAATACTTCTGATCACAATATATGTGACAGTTATTATAAAAGTAATGAAATATCCTTGCTGGAACACAGCAAAAGGCAAAAGTGGCAGTCTGACATTGACTGCTGGCCAAAATAACTATTGTTTAACTCCAATTAATGAATCAAACACGATTTGTTAAGGCAAATGAGGACTCTAGTTCAAAGTTGCATGTTGTTTTTTCTGGTGAAAGATTTGGCTGAGTTCCTAATACATTACTCTATCATTCAGACAGGTTTCTGTTGAAGACAGAGCTGTAGTTTATGTGCATTTCATGGAACTGTAGACATGCTCCTCTCTTCTCCCTCCTCTCTCTCCTACAGCATCAGATGAAAACTTTTTCTGGAAGATGAATCTTCCTAGAAGGGGAACTCTCTGAGACAACTTTCTGTATTTTTATATAAAACAGTAGTATAAGGAAAAACTCAGGAATTGCCAATGAGAATAAAAGCCGGACCAAAAATTAGTCACAATCATTTGGGATTGTATGTGAAAACACAGATTTGCCTAAGAATGTCTTTTTCTCTTTTCTTTTTCTGTGCTAATTTATTATTTAGGTTCATCTAATTAAGAAAAATAGTTATTTTAACAAATGGAAGTATGAATTTAACAAATTGTACGTATGCCTTCAAACCTTATTTTTCTTATAATCAAGAAGAAAATCTTTAATACACTAGAGAAAACAGTATTTTGGTGATGTTTATATACTGTGCATGTCAGAAAAAAAAAATGTTACAGACACAAGGGGGAAAGTAGAATGACTAAGCAGGTTTTGAAAATATTACTACAGTTGATACTAGTTTTGTAGCTTTATTGTTTTGTAATTCTCTTACTACATCTTCTACATCTAGTACTGCTGTGACTAGTCTGCCTCCTTGCTCTGCTGCATACAAATATCCTAGGCAAGGGTATTTATACTGTGTTAGAGGAAATATGCAAATAGTATAAAGAAAATTAAAAAGGTGTACAGAAATGTAATGCTTCAGCTAATGAATGGCATTCATTTAAATAGCCTTGAGAATCTAAAGTAGCCATTTGCCAAAAAGGTCTCTTTTGACAGCTA
This sequence comes from Urocynchramus pylzowi, assembly GCA_013397555.1. Taxonomy (NCBI): domain Eukaryota; kingdom Metazoa; phylum Chordata; class Aves; order Passeriformes; family Fringillidae; genus Urocynchramus; species Urocynchramus pylzowi. Next base: position 566,317 of record VZRH01001689.1, on the reverse strand, counting down.
TGTATAGACATTTTCATTCAATTTCATTAACTGTTGAGTACTGCTTTCTCATATGTAGATAAAGGTAGCAAACTGACATGTTTGCAGGGTGTTGTTTTACAGCATTTCATCTTATTATAAGATCAGAACTAAACCCCAGTGCTTTTTTTTTTTTTTTTTTTGCTTCCCTTGACATAGAAATTTGTGCAGCTCTAACTTACTTCTTCATTTTCTCTCATACAAATAATTGCATTTAAAAGAGTTTCCTAGGACATGTCTCCCAAGTGTCCTTGAATGTGGCCTTCTCTGAGAACAACATAAACCCCAAGGGCTTACTCCTTTTTTTTTTTTTTTTTCCCCCTGAGGATTAGTGAAATTTGCAGGCATGAATGATTTTTGAGAATTACAACATTTTAAAAGTCTCTGTGCAGGGCAGTGGGAATTGTGAAAGGGCAGTAGCGTCTCTTGTGAATGAGGAAACAGGTAATTGTTAATCTCAAGGAGAAGAAAAGAAAGGAACAGAAAAATTTAAAACTCAATTTTCAGTGTTGTGCTACTGGAATAAAAATAGTGATCCTTCATTTCACAAAGTTTTGACATATAGCAAAATGTTAATTCCTTATTAATTTTCTTTTTCTTTAAGCTCATGTGAACTTCTGAAAATGTGGGTTACTGTCATTAGGCAAATTCAGTTAGTGTAAATAGGTATGTCAAAGAAATGCCAATGACATAATTGTTTTAATCAAATGGAGCTTCTGTGAGAACAATTAAAAAACACAATGGTACCAATACATGTAACAGGTTAAAATAGAGGCAGTACTTTGACTTTCTTACTGTTACTGTTCTCTGTGCATCTAGAATTGTTACCAAAATTAAAGGAGAAGGTTTGCAAAAGAGATGCTGTTTCACTAAATATGGGATAAAATAATCAGGGCTTTCCTAGAGTATCAACTAGATGATGACTAGATGAGATGAGCACTCTCTTTATTTCTTTATTTCTGTTCAAAAGTATACACTCATGAACAAACTCTTATGTACCAGTGAGACAAGTTTTAGGGGAAAGTGCTTCACAGAGTTTTTCTTTATTACCTTCTTAATTTAACTCCATAATATTTAAAAAATACTCTTTTTAAATGGTACTATGGATAGTTTCCTTCTCTGCTCTGAAATTAGCATTTTGAGAGAAAATATAGTCTGATCTGCGCTATCCACAACATATGAAAAAAATTGTATACCTGATTAGCTAATGTTTCTAAAAGAAAATTTCCCAATTACATTGTTTGTATTTGGATTCTCCTCAGTTCTCTGTGGCCAGTAAGTTTGTTTACATTTGGATCCTTCTCAGTTTTCTGTGGCCAGTAAAGAACAAAAGCAATTAAAATATTTAGAGAGATTATTTCTTTTCAAACAAATGAAAGTGTTTGTATTATTGATTTAAGACAGATGAGCAGATAATATATCCTTTTAGGTTTACTCATCTTAACTTGAATGATTTGGTGTCAGGTATAACCAGTAACATCTGTACTTTTAGAGCTAGTTTAAGTCTCTAAGGTTATTTCTCATATGTTTATCTAACTCTTTAGTTGATTTCAGCACTGAAAAGCAGGGTTTGCCAGAACTGGTACTAATCCTGTATATGTGATCAACACTAGTCTGACAAGAGGTGCAGTCTGAAAAAAACCAAGATGGATGTATGCCTTCCACATACCATGCATTCTGCAAGGCCAGCTATGACCTTAACCAAGACCATTAAGAATCCTTCAGGAAGACAGGGGAAATGAAAGATGTTTAGCTGAATGGTACTGAAATGTAAAATTCTTTATCCTTATGTATATGTCTTAAACATTATTTAAGGAAATATAGAAATTATTCAGAAGCTAAGACAACACTGACATTGGTATTCAGAGTCAATCAAATGGAGTCTTGAGTGTGCATTCTTAGAGATTTTTGTAAAGATGCATTATGTTGTGTAGCTTACATGAAAAATTATGTAATGTCCTTGCTGACATACCTGCAGTTGGATGGGTGACTTCACTGCTGGTTAGGGTATGTTGATCTCCTGCCAAATTTTGCTACACACAGGAATATACGTAGCATATTTTTTACTCCACTGATTTTCCTTCAAATTACGTCTATTCCTAAGTTTTACAAGTGCTTATTGCACAGCTGGCTTTAGGATAGGGCAAAATAAGCAGGTACATAAGGTGGCAAACTTCTGGGACAGTGTTAAACAGCCTTTGTGTAAGAGACAGAGGAAGTGGATGACTATACAGGTCTGTCTACCTACACTAAATTTGGTAGCTGTTGACTCCAAAGACCCAGTTCAAATCAATGAACTGGTTCTAGCAGCTGGTTTTAGCTCCTTCTTGCAAAAGCTGTTGCATCTCTCAGACTTTATTTGAAAGTCAGCAGCCCCCTTCTGAGCCCCCAGCCCAGCCTCATCCTTTCCTCTTTCACATGGCAGGAGCAGATAGATGTGTCTAGCGCACAACATGGCACCAAGTATGGCAGGATAACGCTTATAACTTTTCAATAAAACTCTGTATGGGAGGTTGTGTTGGCTGCTATATGGGATTATTAAATCAAATCAGCTTGCAAATGGTTTTTTTTTCAAGGAAAAAAGTGGGAAAATAATTCTGGACCCTTTTGACACTCTATGGCCTTCTGAAATCTCCATGGCCTGTCTAAGGCCTCTCCCCATCTTCTGTGAGAGGAAAACCTGGAAAGTTGCTGAGCTCTCACAGCCCCCATAGGCCCCACAGGCCTTTCCTATTTCCTCCTATGCTGCTTCCCTAGGGTTTCCTGAGGCCCTCTAAATCTTCCTACCTCAGCAGATATACAGTGCCTATTTGAACTCCCAGATTCCTCCATCCCAACTCACTCGCATGTGAAATGCCCTTTGCCACCACCTAGTTTTGCCTACATTGTTGAGGTGCCTCAAGACACTTCTGAGATTATTTTTGAGATATACATGCCCAGAAACATGTTGCTACCCAGTCTTTATCCTACCATAACTCAGACAAATAATTATCTTAAACCAGCTTTCATAAAACTATGAATCATTTATTTTGTTCCCAGTCACTTGAAATTGAAATTCACTGAAAATACTAGAAACTTTTAACTCTGGTCTGTGTTGATCTGAAAGACTGTCCAAGAGTCTTTCTTCTGAAGTTTAGATACTGAATTCACTGCAAGTAATGAACACATTCTCCCAAGTTCCCTCACTCCTCTGTAGGGTAAAATGGTTCCCCTGTAAAAATGGTTGTTGCTGGGGGAATTCACCTGTGGGAGATGCTCATTCTGCTCTCAGTCACTGCTTGTCCCAGTTTATTGTCCTATATTAGATACTGTAAAATCAAGCAAATATTTCCTTTTTTTTTTTTTTTTTTTTTTTTTGGGGGTGGGGAAAGGAAGCATAGAATATAATAGAGTCTTAAAAAATGAACACATAAACTATTACTTTTTCCTTTTTAGTAACTTATCACTCTTACTTTCCCTGTCACTTTACATGAAAGCATCTTGTACATAGCTTTAAACCTCTTTAACTTTCTCCTTCTATTTTTATTGTTGTCCTATTATTTGTTCTGGCCCTAACATGTTTGGTTTTATGTGCTTCATGCACTTCTGTAACAATTTTTCCAGGAATGGAATATCCTTATAAAATTAGTTGTGGCATCTGAGGGCAACTGTCAATTAATAAAGACTAGGAAAATTACCCTGAAGGCTTTTCAAGTTTTCTTCTACTTGTACCATATCTTGAAAATAAAAAAAAAAAATTACATTAAAAGAAAAGATGCCTATTTTTTTGGAAGAACACAGTTAGGCTGCACCCAACAATGTAATACTGTATCCTGTCAATTACTGAACCTATAGCCTGTCACTTACAGAACCACAAAATCACGGAATGACTGAGGTTGGAGATACCTCTGGAGATCATTTTATCCAAACCTTGTATTCAGAGCAGGGCCAGCTGGAGCAGGTTTCTCAGGACTGTATCCAGCTGAATTTTGAATATCTCCAATGAAGGAGACTCTACCAACTCTTTGGGCAACCTCTGCCAGTGTTTGAGTACTCTCATAGTAAAAACCTTTTTTTCTTTCACTTAAGTGAAATTTCTTGTGTTTCATTTTGTCATTGTCCCTTGTATCATTGAGAACAGCCTGGGTCCATTTCCTTTGTTCCAACCATCAGGTGTTTATGCACATTGACAAAATCCCACTTGAGACTTCTCCAGACTCAGAAGTCACAACTCTCTCACCCTCTGAGTGTATGTCAGAGTCATATGCTCCCAGCATATGACTCTTTTGTAGCCCTTTGCTGGACTCTCTGCCTCTGGCCCCATTCCATCTGGATGTTGGCATGACCTTCTTGTGTATCAGCTCCTCCTCTGTTTTGGATCATCTGTACACTTTCAGAGGATTCACACTCTGTCCTACCTATGACTTTGTCCCACTGTCCATGTCACTAATGAAGATGTTTAGCAGTACCAGATCCCTCAGTGCTAGCCTGAGGTACCCCAGTACTGCCTGAACTTCAGCTGGACTTTGTGCATCAGATTGCATCCCTTTGAGCCCAGAAATTGAGCCAGTTTTCAATCTACCTCACTGTCCACTTATCTAGCCCATACTTCAGTGTTTCATCTAAGGATGTTGTGGGAAACAGTGTCAAAGACCTTGCTAAAGTCAAAACAAAAAATATTTCACTGGTTTTTTTTTTCCTTGTCCAGCAAGGTAGTCACTTCATCAGGTAGGTCAGACAGGATGTCTCTCATAAATCCATGCTGACTCCTTCCAGTCACATTCTTATCTTTAATATGTTTGGGTATGGCTTCCAGGATTACATGGTCAATCACCTTCCATGGGATTGAGGTTAGCCTTTCCAGCCTGTAATCCTCCTGCTTGACCTTCTTGAAGATAGGAATAACATTTGCTTTCTTCCAAGCCTTGGGAACCTCCCGCAATACCCACAACCTTTAAAAGATTATCAAGAGTGGCTTTAGAATGTCACCAGCCAGCTCCCTCTGCACTTGGTGCCATGGCTCTTTGTATGTTCAGTGTGTTTAAATGTTCCTTGACCTGATCCTCCTCCACTGAAGGTAAGCCTTCCTGGCTTCAGACTTTCCCTCTCGTCTCAGGGACATGGGATTGGTGAAGGCAGGCCTTACCAATAAAAAACAGTGACAAAGTGTGGAGTACCTTGGCTTTTTTCACGTTGTAGTAGAAGAATTATACAGAAGCAACAACTGAACACAAGTTTCCAATGCTAGCAGTCAACAAAGCAGAGTTAATATGACCCTCAGATAGAGTATGGAGATTGGGAGAAAAAGACAGAGAGTTTAATCTGTGTCCAATTCTGGTAAAAACACTACTAGAACAAAGCACCTAATACTTATGGTAAAGAATTTAAAAACAACATCTGAAAAGCTGCACTTAGGATTTGAAAATTGGTAGATACTGTGCATGATGAGAGATTGTAAAAGCTCAGAATGCTAAAAAAAGAGGGGTGAAGGAGTTGGAGACTCATGCTGCTGAAGACCTTAAACCAAGAACAGAAACCTTTAAGAATAATTATTTCCTAAGCCTTAAAGTATTACTTAAGCACAAATTACTGAGCCTATTGGTAGAGGAGTTGACTCAAAATATAGGAAAAGACAAAAGATCAGGTACTGTAGCATTTTTTTCTGTTTAAGTTATCATAATTTCCAATGGAGATTAACTGTTACATTCTGTATATTATATACATTCTTAGTATACATTCTGTATACTAACCCTAACCCAAGACATTGACCCCAACTGAAATGTCTAATGACAATTGAAGAAAGAAACAGTTTTATGCTTGGCATAATTTTAGTATTAGATAACAGTACATTCTCTGGGACATTCATCTTGAAAAAGAGAAGGCTTTGGGGTGACCTAATTGCATCCTTCCAGATGGAAAGAGATTTTTTCACTGGGGCATGTAGTGACGGCATAAGGGGACATTACTTCCAACTGAAAGAGAATAGATTTAGATTAGATTTTAGGAGAAAACTCTTTACTGTGTGGGGGCTGAGGTACTTGAACAGATTGTCCAGAGAAGTTGTGAATGCCCCCATTCCTGGAAGTCTTCAAGGCCAGGTTGGATGGGGCTCTGAGCAGCCTGGTCTAGTGGAAGGTGTCCCTGTCCATGGCAGGAGGCTTGGAACTAGAGGATCTTTAAGGTCCATTCCAGATCAGGCCATTCTGTGATTCTATGATTTAACTAGTGAGCTTGGGTGTTCTCAGTGCTTCCTGCAGCCTTGACCTTGTGCTTGTTCTAAGAAATCTGTTGCGGTCTATTGTCGTACAAGGCGCTGTCCACATGCGCAAGTTCCCATCCAGTGGAAATCATGACACAGAGGAGAGGGAGAGACGGTGGGAACATGGGTTGTTTTCTTTTTATTTCTGCAGGACATGGTTGGGGCTCTCCACTTGATGTTGGAGCACTCCTAAGTCTTACTATATGTGCTAGAATATACGTAGAATTTTTATACTCGAACAGCTGTTTTCAATTGCATAACAAGTATATAGTTATTGATAACTTCACGTGTTTCACATTGACTATGACTTCCAGATGACTTACATTTGGTCATTTTTTCCCCATCTGCTACATAATGCTCAAAAAGAATCTCCAATTATGTGTCCAACTTTTAAAAAAAAAAATTAACATTGCTTTTTATTACTAGGGTAAAACTTTGAACATGGAATTAGACATCTCAGTCTCTACTTGATACTTTGGCATTTATGAAGAGACTCTCTTCCTACTGTGATAATTTTCATGTTCTATAGAATTTTGTTGTGATGTTTTGGTTTGGTGGCTACAGAAACCACACAAGAAGACCCTTTCTACATTATGTGGAGTACATCTTGGAAAAATTTATAATTCCAGAAGTATTCACTTATTTCTTCATGCTGACTCCATCCCATATTAAAATCTTGCAGTTATGTCAGTTTAATGTCATAAGGATCTTTCCTGTAAAATCTCAGCATTGTGGCTTGCATTCACAAGAATTGTTAAAACTCTGACAATAACAGAGTAATTAACAGATGAAATGCTTGTTTAATTAATGTGTTGATCAGATCTTATTTTGTCATGGAAGGAGGAAGCTGACCAGGTCCACCTCACCCACCCTGCGCTAGTGATACATTCATTTAATATCATCACCTTAAGTAGCTTATACACACACACATACAATTTTCTTTCACTCACTCATGCTCTTTCATGCTATTCAGTTTTACATGCTTTACAAGGATGGGCGTGGTTGTTTCTTTATTTCTCTAATTCCCTTGCCATGGTCTGTTTAAATTATTCCATTTGTAAGCATAGACAAGTTGATACACGCACGTTAGTTTCGGCACACGTTTAACATTTATTATTTTAGATGTTTTTTGAGATTATAGAGAAAGATGGCTGCAAAACCAAAACCAAAACCAATTAATTAGACTTTTCGGTCTAATTAATTTATACCCTTTCTTGTAATCAGTTTGGTTTATGTATCTTTTTTCTCTTTCATTTTATCTCTACTTTTGTCTGATTTTTAAAACAATGAACTTCTTATTTAAAAAAATAAAATGAAACTGTTTTAATTTCTTTCTTCATTGTGTTGCTGCGAGCAAATGACATTGAAAAACTTTTATCTTGACATTGTTGCATTGTTGACTACCACAGAATAAAAAAGCTTTAGCTAATTACGAGAAAATTAATCAGACTTATGTTCAAATTATATTAAAATATCATATACTATCAATAATACTATCTGCACATATATAAGTCTCTCGTTGACATATGCAGGTCCAGCAGACCTGCACTGGGAAGGTGCATGACTGTATGGACAGCATGAACTGTCCATTACAGGGCAAGCCTTCTTGGATTTTCCACCTCAAAACTTGTTCTAGAATTTTTGCATGAAGAATTAAACTGAACATTAAAACAAAAGGTTGATCCTTCAGATTTCAGGTGATATCATAAGCCACTATTTTGCTGGATTTCAGTATCAGAAATATGGTGATGACAGTTCCCCTCACGGGCCTGACATTTCTTCTTGGAGCTTTTAGAAGAATAGAAATTCAAATCTTTGTAAAATAAATGCAAATTACATGTTCTTGTTTTATGACTTTGTCCTCGTGTTTTAGAAAACTTAAGTAGAAACATGAAGCTGGTTGCAGAAAAGCACAATCATGTCTCATATTTCTTTCACATAAAAAATTAGGGAAATGTTTTTAAGGGGAAAGACATTTTTTCATAGTTTTCTGTTACAGGGAGCTACAATAAAAAAGTACTAATCAGGATGCAGGAAGGAAGAAAAGGAAGAAAAAAGGATGAATACAGAAATCAGATGTTACTGACATAAATGGTGGTGTTCAAACACACAAATAGAGATCCCTGAAATGACTCATCAGTATTACTGAGGTATTTTATACAGTATCATTTATGCATCTGTAATAACTAAGCCTGTACCTGCAGTAAAGAAGTTTATATCTCAGACATTTAAGAACAAAAATGTCCTTTTTTTTCCAGTTAAACTTATATTAACTGAGATTGTAATATACGCATCTTTTGCTTGGCTATTGTATACTGATGTAGGAATTCATGACAGAATTCATAGCACTGGACTTATTCAGACTCACAGATAAAAAACTCCCCCAGCCTCACCAGCTGATGGTCAATGGAAGCCAAAGCATTTATAGTGCCACCTTATTCAATTGTTGATATTCATGGTGCTTGAATTCCTCACCTTTATCTATCATCATCTTTACTCTCCAGCCCTCCAGTCTTTCCACATCCTTTGTGCTCCACCCAATGGCTTTGGGGAAGTCCTCTTTCATGTTTTCATACTTCAGGGAACCACCATCCCTCCGAGGCTCTCATTATCCTTGGAAAGGAGGTTGCTGCTCAGTATGGCGTACAGTGAGTCAGTCAAACTGTGTTTACAGACTTTGCAAAGATAGCATTTCTTTTTCCTGTAGGACAACAGTGTGCTCAAGTCAACCTCCTTCCTCATTTTCTCTCCTCTCAGTCCTCTCCCTTCCCATCCCCAGGGATTGAAAGGCTGAGCAAGCCATACAGGACACTCCTTGAAAATTTTGAAAAAAATAACTACAGAGAAATTAGAGGAGGGATAAGAGTAAAAGGGGAATATGATAGGAGAGCTGAATGAACAGGTGGGGAAGAAATTCAGAAAGGAGACAAAAGAAATGAATGAGTAGACAAAGTGAGGTAACAAGAATGAACAAGAAACAAAATAAAGTAGATTAATCAAAGAACATGGAAATATGAAAATAATTAGGAAGAAAGCAAAATTGTACCAAAATAAAATAAAGATCCATTGAAAAGCCAGCTTTAAAAAAAATACTTTTGTTTTTTTTTAAGTAGTGGAGAAGAAATAAATACTCCTTTGAAAAATGCCTCAGCATAAGCTAGGGGCATGCGTCACAAAAACTGAGATATGAAAACATGGAGGAAAGTTGCAGAAAAAACCAAGGCGTAAAGTTGCTAAGGGAGAAAAAAGCAAGCTAAGAATGGAAGGTAGAGGAGGAGTAGTGAAGGCCTTTTTCATGTTTGTTCAGCCTCCTTTCCTTAGTAATGAGCAGGGAGTGTTTGCCTAATGGAATCTCAGCCTCAGGGCAGACAGGAGTGCCTCAGCTCACCTGGTAGCAAGTACCTCTCCCCATTTCAGAAGTGATATTCATGGGCTTGAAAGAGACTTCAAGAGAATCCCAGCACATGCTGGCAAGGAGAAGTGAACACCTCCATACCAAAATTCTTGCCCCTCTCCTCTTCTAAACAGAAGAAAAAGAAGATGGCTTAGTGATGGTGGTAGAGTTCAAAAAGCTCTCAGCACTTCTCCCCTGTTTTTGGTAACATAGACCCCTGAAGTGTTTTTATAGATGGGATGGGGAGGACCAATTTTCTTCATCACCTGTGCTGTTTTCAGCTGGTATAAAACCACTGGTTTTGTGGTAGCAACTGCCTTTTCACCTTGATTGATGCCCTCTGTTGCCTAACGGGGCACTGCAGAGTTAGGCCAGCACAGTGGTTTGTGCATTATTCAGCAGTCCAACCAATTTAGTTCAAGTACTTTCCAGTCTGTAAGCAGGCAAATAGACTGTAAGGAAAACAAAGTTCAGGTTAGACTTGTCTTGTCTACAGAAGGCAAATTCAAGGGTCTGTACCCTCATCATCACATGCATATATTCTTATGACTTTGGTTAGGTAAAAAAACAAAAAAACACACAAACAAACAAACAAGAAACATGAGACTAAAAGGGTTTTCTCTTTTTCTTTGCTTGATCTTCATGTGAACGTGTTTAGCTAAAGACTGTCAAACTCTCCCGGGTACCTCAGGCATGTGAATGCAAGTGAAACTATCATCTCACACTTACTAGAACTGGACAAATGCATAGGTGATTCCACAAGCTTATTTTCTTTTTAAATGTGCTATATCACATCTGAATAATCTAACTATTAACATCAGAACATCATGATATTTTATAAGTGTATGATATTATTTATTCTAATAAAATCTAAAATATATAGTTTTAAAACAAATACATTGAGTTGGTGAAGAGATGTTTTGAACAAATTTAAGGGAGTTGCAGCAAGATATCATTTCTGATGAGTTCAGCAAGGCAAGCTCAGTCATGCCAGCTTGGTGAGAAAGCTGAACCTCACCCAGCTGTGAGTTTTTGCACTAGAACCTCAAAGCATCATGAGCAATTATGTTTGAATGTGGGCAGTCATTGTATCTAAAGCAGCAAAATACTTGGTCAGGGTGAAAAAGCAATCCGCCTAAAGTTAGCTTAAGTGTTGTGGTTATTTTTTTTCCCAGAAAGAGTTACTACTGTGTACATGAAACATGCCCAGCCTTTGCATGGGTCTACAAGAGGGGCTGGGGGCAGCAGTGGAGGGCCAGCATGGCTTGTGGCAAGTGGAGGCAAACGCAACCCAGGTGCAAGAACAGCACCAAGTGCTTACAACATATCCTATCCTGCATGCATGCTAACACAGTCTGCACCACTCACAGTTTTAAGAGCTAGACTTCTACAAAAGCAGTGAGAAGGCAGAGCTGCCAAGTTTCCCTGTTTTCAAGGCTGACTCTGATGTGATCCACTGGTAAAGGAGTCCTCCAGAAAAGAAGATGAAACTTCCAGGGCTGGTGTTCAAGGCACTTAGAAGTAACTTTCAGCAGAGACTTTCTGCAAAGGCAGAATAATGTGACAAAAACATGTCTTTGAGGGCTGCCACTTTTCCAGTGATTAGCAACTGAGTTATTACCTACTATGACCTGTTAAGTTCCTCCTTTCAGGTGCAGCTAGAATTTTTGTGGGAAATGCCTAAACACCTGTAATATACTTGGCTCTGCCAGGGCAACCATGCAGAGAAGTATTTACAGGTCAGCACCAACAAAGTAGTCAAGTAATGGTAATAAGATAAAGAACAGCACATTAGTTATGCTTTTAAGTTCTATAATTAGGAAGAGTGGACAGAATTAGAAGATTTTTCTCAATGCATATTTCATTTACAAAACTCTCTGAACTTTCTCTTTTTTTGGATCATTTTTCACATCTTTGGGTCATCATCTTTTCTTTCACATTTTCTGTGTCAAAAACTTTATTAAGACATATATGTCTGAAAAAAAATTCAGTATATCTGTAATAAGAAACATTCCTTAAGACTTAAAGTAAATAAAATTCCTATGAAGTGTGAAACTGCTCTTCATAGGAATTTCAAATATAGGTTCATTTCAAGGCTTTTCTAACATGAACAATGTTGAGTCTCATAGTATTGTTACATGAGTTAAAAACACAAACTGACTGAGTACAGTTATACAGAAGAATCTGAAATGTCACTTCAAAATAATAGATTATTGCAATGTTTCTAAATGCAGGTATATGCAAATGCCTAAAGATCAGAATTATAATATAATAGCACCTTTTGAAAACCACACTTTCCTTAGGAAAAATGAAGTCATTTGGAAGTGTTCAGTTTTAAAATTGTGCATTTATTTTGTCAACAGAGTAATAAAGCAGAAAAGCATATTTAACACATTTAGTTAGGGGTTTTTTTCACAAATAAAGAAAAGCCAACATTATCATTCCTGCTATTGTCTCTTATCAGATGTACATAATTTTAAAATCATGTTGTAAATATGGTATTAAAGATTATACACCTGCACAGAAATCTGTGTGCTGTAATATTGCATGATTAAAGGGGAAATGAGAAAAAATACATGAGTTTATGCTATTTCAACACTTAATGCATACTTCTAATTTGTTTTCTATTGCATTAATAGGTAGTTCAGTATCAGCTTCCATTTATGTCTGTAAATTAGGTGATGTACCTTTAATGTTCTGAAAATATTAGTGTCTTGAAAATAATTTATATGAGTACAAAAATAGTACATTTGCATGCCTTTAGGAGACATTTTTATCTATACAAATTAAAAAAAAAAAAGACAGTTTCTTATATTGAGTATTTTTTGAAAATAAAATTATGAATTCCAATTATTGGACACAGTTCAAAACATTCATAACAAGCCATAGCTAAAGTTGCTGGCTATGTAATAAATACATGGCTGTGTAAATAGTCCTCTGAAGTCACACTCTAGCCTTCAAGGGTGATGTACAACTTTAATTTTTACAAGGCAATGTTTTTGGATCTTGTATCAAAGATACTAAACTTATTTGCCATGGAGCATTTGAAATATTAATGTTGATTTATAACATATTTAAATACAGGGGACACTACCACTTTTTGCTATTCTGAGGAACACTGAGCTTGTTTTTTTCTAGAGATGCCCAAAGCCATCATCCCAAGAGGAACTTGGGAGGAGGCACATTAACTGCTCCGTGGAAGACCTGAGCAGGACTGACCACACAAAGTGCCCACAGAAGACCAAGGCTAGTAGACAGGTACTTAACTAAAATATTTATAGGATATCCTAAATTAATGCCTTTCCCAACCTTAGCAGAATTAAGGCCACATATTTTTTATTTCCTCTACAACTGTCCTAAATATCAGGTTAATTGGGGTGGAGCCACTTTTCCTATTGAGGCTGGGCCCTACTTGGTCAGGAATCGACAGTGTGAGGAATCAAGAGGAAGCTTAGGCATTCAAACACTCCAAGTGGCCTAGTCTAATTAGCCAGCACATTCTGTACTTTTGATTTATTTGGCACTAGCATATTTCAAATAGTAGTTATGGGCTTGATGGAGATTACAGAGTTTGAACCTTTGTGAAATAATAGTCTCTTCTGACCTTGAAATCTATGATGGGTTAATGCCTTTGAATATGTGTCATACACTTAAATTTCTAAAAATCTTTTTACAAACATGATGAAAATGTAGTTTATTAATTCATGTTGTAATCTAACAACCCTCATTGCTGGAACTGTACTTGGTTTAACTGGTCAATTGCTGATTTATTTCTATTTATTTGTGGGTTTAAATTGCAATGTAAATAAACTGAAATTGTGAAGGAGTTTTTGAAATTTTTTCTTGTGCTCAGCAAAAGCCCCATTTCTAATGTGTTCCTTCTTTGAAAGAAATCTGCTTAACAGCTGAGTTTACGTAGTGAATCTATCATTGCAAGACAGTTTTAGCTAATATTTATGATGATAAAGACTTCACAGAGTAAAAAGCAAAACCTTGTAAGAGTTGGGGATTTTTCCTGAAAAAAAGTATAAAAGGAGTTCAGTTTTGAAGAACTGAGCTTTCTTCAGCATTCTGTGAATTTATTGTTGAGGGGAAGGAGTGAAGACTTCACTCCTTCCCCTCAACAAAAAATTATTATATATCATGAAGTGAATTTCTGCAGTTATGTGCTTGTACATAGTACTTTCCTGATCTGGAAGTTTGTACCAGTGTCAGATGAATAGTTACAAGAATTAGAATATGCTGAAGCTCTTTTCTTACTAGGAACCAGCCCATGGTGTGGAAATAAGTTTGTTATTGATGTTTGTCATGGGCTGCAAGTCTGCACACATGAAAGCTTATACACAGTCCATTTTATAATTTATATTTTTTGTACATTATTCCATGAATATCGATGTAATTTAAATTCAAGCATACTTATGTCCTCTTGCTTTGAAAACATTTCTTCACGGGCTAAACTGAGATTACTAGTAGCTCTTATGCACATCATTAAATGTTTTCAAGATTAGGATATTTTTTGGTCAGGGAATTCAAAAAGATAATATACATATATTTAAAAAATGTCATTATATTGCATAACATCCAAAACTGTATAAAATGTTGACAGAACATGTGTACTGAGTGACAGTAAGAATCCTTGCTAAAATATCTGCCTTTCTTATCATGACTTGAATCAAAAAATGAGTAGTGATGAAAAAATGTTGTTTGGAACACACAACCACAGTACCTAAATATCACAGAGGGACTAAGAAATGTTGAAAATAATTGTATTTCTCTTTTCTGTGACTGGTAACAGCAAAAGGAATGAGAAATATTCTGAAGCATCTTGAAATTAAACACAACTCTTGACACTCTTACTTTGTGTTTCTCTTCTCACTGTTAGAGAAGTGTGACTATGTAAAGAGGTAGCTGATACTATGGTCACTTGCAAATTAGAGATTACAGGAAATAATAGATTTTCAGTTAAAAAAAATAGGCAATATTACACTTTTAATGTAATACTGGAAGGAGCATTTGATCAATAGGTTAGCTGCCTTATTGGATAGGCAAGAGCAATAGTGTACATCATCTAAGTACTGTAAATTAGGCAAACAGTTTTACTGTTAGTGTAAAGCAAGTCATTGGAGATGTTATTCACAGCAGAAAACTTATATTATGCTTTTATCTAAGGATTAATGGGAAAATTATCTCTGACTATGCTACTAACCAACATTTGCATTGCATTTGGTTGGAAAGCTGTTGTTCAGATACTAAAGCCAGATTACAGTTATATTCTTCATCTCTATAACATTTATCTGCTCATATATTCAGTTGTAATTAAGCAGTTATGAGTATACTTAAATTTGTATCTTTTTCCAAAAAGGACATTATTAAACAATGTTAAATGTTCAATATTTAAATGTATGTCATTGTATTGTGTGTTGTAAGCTGCATTTCAGGGCCTTACTATTGTCCATCTCAGCAGGTGTACAGCAATTGTCCAAGCAATAGGACAAGAGGCAATGGGTAGAAACTGATTCACAAGAAATTCCACTTCTTCTTGGTGGAGAAGTGGCCTTTCTCCACCAAGTGTGAGGAAGAACTTCTTTAATATGCAAGTGACCATACACTGGAACAGATTGCTCAGAGAAGATGTGGAGTCTCCCTCACTGGAGATGCTCAGGAACTGTCTGGATGCAATCTTGTGCTACATGCTTTAGGATGGTCCTGCATAAGCAGAGAGATTGGACCAGATGAACCATTGCAGTCCCTTCCAATCTTATCCATTCTGTGATTCTGTAATTGGCTATGTTTAAAAAAGAACACCTTTGAGGTACATGTCCTACAGTTGAAAATTAAAACCTTGAAGACGACAGATATCTCCACCTGTGGCCGTCATAACAATAAGTATTTTTATTGCATATTTCAACTAAAACTGTTTATATTGGCAAGTATTGTAACAGTAATCTACACCAGTGCATTTAATGTGAACACTCCATCAACATACCCACACAGACTGAACTTACTGGCACATAGGCAACAGAGTGGTCAGAAATTGGTATATGAAGATATGGCTGTTACATTATACATCAACATGGATATGAGGGCTTTTCAAAACACAGGTGTAGTTTGTGGTACATCTACCACGATTTCTAAATGTCTGTTTTATGCAAAGCATTAAAGATCCTTAAGTAAGGAATTATTTAAAATAATTTTTGTGTAGTAAAATAGAATCATAGATTGGCCTGGGTTGGAGAATAACTTGAATATCTTCTAGTTCCAATCCCCCTGTCATGGATGGGGACAACTTCCACTAGACCAGGTTGCTCAGAGACCCATCCAACTTGGCCTTGAACACTTCCACAGATGGAGCATCTATAACTTCTCTGGACAACCTGTTCCAGTGCCTCAGCACCCGCACAGTAAAGTTTTTCCTACCATCTAATTTAAACCTATTCTCTTCCAGCTTGAAGCCATTCCCCCTAGGCCTGTCACTACATGCCCTTGTAATAAGTTTCTCTCCATCTTTCTTGCAGGCTCCCTTCAGGTACTGGCAGGCCACAATTAGGTCACCCCAAAGCCTTCTCTTTTTGATGCTGAATAATTCCAATTCTCTCAGTCTTTACTCATATGAGAGATGCTCCATCCCTCTAATCAACTTGGTGGCCTTCCTCTGGACTCATTCCAATTACTTCAGATTGCCAGAAAAACAGTTTTTAGAATTTTGAATCTTAAGGTTAATGAATGCTATTCTAACAAACAATTTGTGCCTCTAAATTGGGGAAAGGTCACTTTTCACAGTGCAGAGTCTGTGGGTGGTCTCATGCTTTGTCCAGAAGATGCTCTGTGCAGGTCTCTGAGAGGTTGGCAGGGAGCCAGTCCATTCTTTGTTAAAGTTTATGGGTGTTCACTTTGAAGTCTCAAAGAGTTTGGCCATCTTTCCCAGGAGGAGTATTCAAGTGCTCCTTCTGTGTAATACCAGGTTTGATTTTGCCTTTCAATGGAAATCTGAGATGTCACTTCTGCAGCTGTTCTCTCCCTAACTACCTTCCCTCACGCAGGACCAGGGCTGGGCACCATCTGAGGGCAATTGTGCCACATTTTTTAGTGAGTCTCATTATAGCTCCAGTAAGCTACTGGGGGATGTTCGTGTGATATCTCAGAATACAGTTCTGTACCATTCCCCCAAAGGAATTTTATACCAATGGTCTGGTCTAGTTATATCTGAGCTCATTAATCAAATCAGACCACATCGATACTTATGTTTTGTAAAAAGGAAGGCAGCAGCCACACCTTCCCCTGGGTAGCAGTGCTTCTGCTAAAGCCTTTATCCCAGGGAATAAGCAGCCAGGTGAAATCTTAACATGACTCACGTGCTCTTGCAACTGAATTATTCATTGTAGGTGTAGTCAATGTACAGAAGCTTGACTTGCCTCTCACTTCTGCAAGACCCGATTTTGAAATGGTAATAGTAGTATGTACATGCCAGAAATATTTTATCAGATATTTCAGATTCATGAGGAAATTTCGTCTGTTGTAGTATCTCCTAATTGTGTTTAGTACTTTATAGCTTTTGATCTCTTTATTTCATATCCAGGGTCAGAAAAATAATTTAAAAACTTCCGTATGATTTCAAATATTAGATCTGGAAATGCTCATGGATTCCTACTAAAATGAACAACAGACAAATCAAGATCAGCAACTCCTGTGTTACTTTGTTTCTCTCTCAGAGATCCAACTCTATTCACAGACCAGTAGGGTCTAGCTAGATATGTTTACAAAGAAGCAACATTTTGTGATTTCCTACCAATTAGGGACAAAAGTTTTGGGCAAAATACAAACTTTTTTACAATGTATGCATGAGATCAAGAAAGATACCTGCTTCGGAAAGTTGTCAGGAAATTCCCATTTAAGTATCATCTTATTCCCCAGTTCCTAACTATGAAGTTGCTACACACTAATCAGTGGAAGCAAACAACCTGGTAAACAGTCTGTACAAACATTGTCTTTGCCAGAAAACATACCTTCTGGCAACATAGGTTCTTTAAGACAGAAATCCTTTTTGAAAGTCTTGATTATATATTCTGTTACTAAAGTAGGAGTCTTAAACCATCTTTAAGTCATGCACATTGAAGTACATTTTATACGGTTCTAAGCCATTTTCCAGGAGAGATAAATGAGTATTTTATAAATATTAAAATTTTTCTTTGGTTTTAAGATGTTTGCTAGCTTCTATCTCCTGTTGTCCTATTGCTTTCAGTGCTGAAGTTTACTATCCTAATTCTGCATCTATCAGATGTGGATTCACATCTTGATTCCTTTGCTTTTGGGAAGAAGCTTCAGTTAGCTTCAGACAGGGACACAAATTAAATATATGTCTCATAGGTACCCTTCAGAAGACATAATAAAACAACTGTCCTGAGAAAGACCTGTGATATATGTTATGCTACTGTCATAATTTTCCAGGCATAGGTTGCTTTTCAAATTTTACATTTGCAGATGCACACACCTAAACCCATCTTTCCTACATTTTTTTACAAATTATTACAAAATTTCACAGAGAAAAAAACAGTAAGAGAAATCTTGAAGTTCCTTCAACAGTCCACAGTCTCTCTATCCCCCAACTTCCTCCTATCTTGCAGAGTTTTGTGTTCACCTGCCATCACAGCCCCCTGTGCTCCCTGCCCCTAATTCCCCTGGAAATCCTCCTCAAGATCCCCATTTTGTTTGGAATCTGTCTCCCCGCTGGTGAGCCAGAAAAGAGATGACAGGAAGTGATGCCATCTGGCTTTCTCCAATGGGATTATCCCTGTTTCCTGGATCACCATGATGAAAATTGTGCTCCTCTCTCCCTGCTTATTGGGTGTGTTGAAAAAAAAGGGTCAGTGTAGGAAAAATAAAGAGCAAAACATGGGCATGTGGAAAAGTCCTGGGAATGTGGGGGCTCACCATAAGCTTGTAGCTTTACTGGAGAGAGCCCAGAATTGCAGGGCTTATCCAGGTCTATAGGGATGGATCTCAACTATGGAGATCTGGAGCATTTCCATTGTCATTTCCACAGTCCCTCTTCCAGCCCTGGGTAATTAAGAGAGGGTCTTTGCAAGTTCACATGAAGCATATGTTTTATACATAAGTATAAAGTCAGAGTTTAGACTGGGTTAGAAAGTGACTGGGGGAAAGTGAACATGCAAGCAAGCCTTTTGTTTCTGGGCATGGGACCTGAGCCCAGCTTAGAAGGTGACACTTCTGTTGGTGGGTTTTCTTTTTATCCATTTTATACAGGGCAGGTATGAATAGGCTGGAGCCTATTTAAATCTGTTTTTAAAAGAGTTTGAGTGGTTTAACTAAACACTGATTATGCTTTTACGGCTACTCAATGAGAGAGTGACCCATCAGTTCTTTGCTCTTGCTTTTCTACTGCAGACTTGAAGAAACAGCTTTGGTTCTTAGGAGAGAGAGCCAGGCTGGGTTGGATTGCAGAAAGGATGTTTAAGGCCACTTCTCAGAACTGGGGCGTATGCTGCAGCTGTGCTTGCTCCTCCTTTGCCCTGTGTTTGAAGCACTGTCTCTGCCAGGTCCAGAGCTTCACAAGATTATGTTCTGAGGCTGTCTTGGCTTGTTTCAGTTTGCCCAGAGGAAGAGACTGTACTTGCTATTTGGCACTGTGGTTATTGTTCATCTTCATTTCCAGTGCCATTAGTTGAATCCTGTGTTTTTCCAGCATTTTTTATTCACTTTTCATCTTTTTTTTCCCATTGCTTTTGTTGGTTTTGTGGGATCTGATTTGAAAAATGAACTCTTTTTTTTTTTTTTTTAATCTGAAAAAAAATTAACATTTTCTACTCTGCAATTGGTTTTTTCTACAGACATGGTATATTGTGAGAAATGCAATAGGTTATATTTCCTACCTTTCATTGGCAGCACTGTGAAGTAAACACATTTCATGTGAGTCTTTGTGTATCCTCTGAAGTATAGAGACAGAGTGATGTGCTGTTTGTCATTTTAAATTATTTCTTTGTTGTTTTGTTTTTCATGTGAATACCAAACTATAACAAAGAATAAAGCTATATTATTATTAGCAGAAATCTCAGCTTTCCGGCTGTGGTCTGGGTGGCACCAGAGAAGCACAATTTACAAAATGTCTTTGTAGTTTTTACTTTTTTTTTTCTGTTTCCATATACTTTTTGTATCCTTTTAATCTGTGTCCTTTTGAAGACAGCTGTGTTAAAATGCATAATTTAACAGGTCCCTGCTTGCTTTCATGACACTAACTGCATTTCAGTCATGGCAGCTTTTTCTAAGGGTTCAGCTTTATATTGGTGCCCAGTTGAGATTTACAGTTATGTAATTTCATGCTGTATTTTTTTTCAAAGTAACTAGAGACAGCAATAAAATACTGAAAAGCAAAAGCAAAGATTGCAAGCATATAGTACACTGTGCAGCATTGCATACCCTTCCCTTAGCTTGTAAATGTAGCTCATTAACATGATAGATATGTGCTTCTGGTTGCATTTGTTCTGTTTCTCTTACATATCCAACGAAATACATTTCAGGAGATTGCTTATTGTCATTCTGTATTTCTCTTAACTGGGGATTTCCTTCCTTCTCTGTATACCTTTAAACATAACCTAATTGACTCAATTCATCATGTAAAATTAGTTTGCTAATAAAAAATTAAAAATTTAAATTATACTTTCAAACTAGCCAGTTATATGTTTTCTTTCTGGTGTTACACAATGCTTTTGGCACAATCTCACCTGACTGCAAGTGTCTTGCATACTAGCTAAAAAAAATCAAGATCAATTTCTAATGCTGAGAAGAAAGAAGATTGTAACGAGAAAAAAAATCACAGGTTTAGATTATTTTTTAAATGGGTTAATCTCTAAAACACTGAAGTCATAAATTTCATGGCACAGAAACAGGAATTGTGGTAAGCATTATATTTTGAGGTGAAAAAGTGATTTGCGGTTGCTGTCTATGATAGCAATGAATTAAACATTTAGTAACAAATTCTTGTTGCCTGAGCACATAGAGTTTTGCTGAGCCCATGTTCAAGCTGTTCTGTAGATTAGCTGTGACAGAACCCAAATGATGCCAAATGATGCCCAAATGAGCCATAAGGCCCTTGGGCAGAGGGTTTGTTTTGTACAATTTCCACGGGCCACCAGGCACAACCAACCCCTTCTAAGCAGGGACAGAGAAAGAATTCCCAAAGAGAGCCAAGAAAAAGGCTGGGAATGTGCAAGGCCCAATGCATATCTGTTGAGGAAAGAGCTGGTTTAGGACTGCCCTGCAATTTTGGTCTTTCATTTCTAGAAAAGTGTGGGTTTCCCTGCAATCACTCTAATTTGGTCTGAAGGTTGTAAATAGAAGTGGTTATATTACAGCAAATTAAAACTGTAGTCATGCAGTCCTTACTAGTTCAGGGCAAGGCAAAAGCTATAAGTTCAGTAACTTATTTGCCATCCCAGTTTTGTGCAAAAAGGGAAGAAACTCAGGTCAGAGGAAATCATCATTTCTAGTTATGAACAGCTCATATGCACATCAGTTCTTATCTTCTGTATTTTGTGAAGACCTTCATTATCCTTCAAAAAATATTTTGAAGAAATTTTGCACAAGAGTATTTCTTCTGGGAACACATTTGCTCCACCTGTGAATCAAGTGAATTTCAGATGTCCTATTAAACCCCATCTCCTTCACGTAACCTTTTTGACCTTATCTGTCTCTTTACACCTATTCCTGTGCCTAATCCTTAAATTATTAGTGTTGCAGTTGTTCAAAATAGGCTTCAAATTTCTCAGGGGAGGAACCTAGTCTAAATTTGTATCTGCAAACCTCCATCCACACAATCTGCACCTGAGGCACTATATGGACAGCAAATGATCATGAACCTTCTTAGTGAGTAACAGATGTGTCTAAAAATCTCATTCAGTGTGCTCACTTAAAAAGAAAGCCATCACCTTTAAAGTTTATAATATAGGTTGTGGTTGGAACATAAACATGATTAATACTAAATATATTTGAATGTTATTTCCAGCTAGCTAGAAATAATTTGATTTCAAATGTAGTAACTGCTAGCAGATTTCAAAGTAATTATAATTTATTTTACAAAAAGTATTTATTTTATACTTTATTTAATAATTTATTTTATTTTTCAAAAGTATTTATTTACTACTTATGGTTGTAGTAACACAGTAGTAACTGTATTAGTACTACCATAAAGTAAGGAGGTATTTTTCATGAAAATGTCATATTTTTAAACATAATTTGAAATTCACAATGACAGGAAGATATTAAAATCAAGTGTCTACAGGGGAAAAAAAAATACACCTATTGTTGTTGGTTGTGTACCCTTTTATAACTCCACAAAATTTCAATGCAATTACTCTTGATTTGCACTCTGCTGTAAGAAACAAGCATGTCACGTTTTCCCTTGGGAAGTCACTGTGCCAAAGATTGCTGTAGGCTGTACAAGCTCATTAGGAACGTGCCACTTTTATACCTACCTTGTTCATATACTCTCCCCTGGATCCATTATTGGCCATTATCAGAGAGAGAACTGGGTCAGCTGTGGTTTAATTTGGTACTGCTGCTTTTACAACCTTAGATGTGTCTGGAGGACTTAAGCTCATCCTATAAGATGCAGACCAAACAAGTAACAAATTAAGACAATAGAATTGTTGTTTAATAGTCATTCCTGATACTTTTTGCAAGAATCAACATGATTTAGAAGACATATTTAGTTTCCATAAGAAAAAAAGCCTGGAGATACTTTTTCAGTCTTATCTGACCTTCTGCAGCAAACCTCATTGGATTTGATTCTAATCTGACTTTGCAAAAGAGAAACAAACATCATGGAAATGAATGGAATGCCATAAAACTGGATTTTAAATTAGAATTGGGCCATTAACACTGTTTTAGAGGATTGTAATACAACTGACTTCAAAGTCCCCTCTATGACCCAAATGTGAAGATGTGGGGAATTTGCTTTATTGACCTAATTTGAGATTATAGCTTGAAATTACACGGACTTTAGAATTTTATTCTACTTCTACTTCAGATTTTGATCCAACCTAATTACAGTCCTATAAAGGTGTGCAAAATACAGTGAAAAGGCACAAATGTGGATTCACCGTGCAAATACCAAGGGAAAGCCAAGTTTCTCAAGCACTGGATTTCACGGGATTTACGAGACTGTAGAGTTTGCAAAGTTTATGTAGCTTTGGTGAACATCATTTATAAGTTGTAATCTGGGGACAGTGTGGCTGCCAGAGCTCAATTTCCAACTTGTCCTCAGGCCTTTTTATGCTTATGTATGCCCCACCTACAAATGTGCTTAACTAAAAGGCTGGTACATATGAGTGACGTTCAGTCAGCATTTTCACACGATTACCTTGCCAATTAAAAATGGGCTTGGTAGTGAGTTTAGAAGTCAACTCAGATACTCCTAGCTTGGGCAGAGAGTTGCTTTCAGGCAGGGTGAGGCCAAGTCTGATTTTGTAGGAGATGTCACGCCTGCTTGGAGAGACGCCGTGACTCGCCAGGGAGCTCGCTCCCTTGGGCCTTTCTCCTGGACCGCAGCCAGAGGCAAAAGCACGGCTGTGGGACTGAAGCGTGACTTTGATCCAGCAAGTGGCTGCAACTTCACCCAGTGCTTCTTTGTTTACTGTGGTTTCTTTTCATATCCTCAGTATTGCTGTCTTTTTGCCTGCGATGGTTTCAGAAAAAAAAAAAAAAATTCCCATCATCAGTTTAAATTATTTTTGAAATTAATCTGGGCATAGCCTAATTGGCTGTTGTTTCCACTGTAAGAGAAAAACTGTATATGTCCGGGATTTGATGACTGTAGAGTGCAAGAAAGAAGATTTACAGTATTTTAAGTATATTAAATATATGTATTTTATATTAAGGGAGAAGCCAGAAGACACCACAATGATGACTTTCCTCTAGGTGACAGGACTAAACAACAGCTGCTTGTCTTTAGAAATGCACCTCTGGGTATTATTTGGGGAAGGAAAATGCTTACCTTGGATATCAAAAATATTAAAGTGTCTGGAAAATAGCAAATTGTTCATATATGGTTTTGCACATGGAAAATGCACACTTCAATCTGGAAACAAATTGGTTATTGAATGTAACTAATTATGCATATGTATGTGACAGTAATTTGTGCAAATAATTGTGATAACTGTCAATACAAATTAGATGTTTGTCATTTGCACATATTGTGTATGATATTTGGCTTGTGTGTTTGCACATTAACATGAGAGATGTTGCGACATAAGGAGTTACCTTTTTCTTGACTTCCTTATGTAATAAATGCAAAAAACGTTTGGACAATCAGAGAACAGAGCTTGATTATTTCAAACAATTACAACAATTACATTTGGTCAGTACTAATATTTTGAATTAGTCTGGATAATAATGAAGAAAATTTTATTCCCCTATCACTGTTCAAATCAAATAGCAATACAAGTTCTCCCAGTGGCACTTGTGCAGATATCACTTGTCAACACCTCCTACTCTTTGCAATTGCTTGAAGAGCCTTATCTTCTGTACAAGATGGAACTTGATTCATTTACATTTTCCCTTTTCAAAGCAACAAGTAGTAAAAGCCAGAAACTCTCTGAGACTTGACTATTTCACATATTCCCTGTCACTGTTATTGTGCCCTCTCACTTAAGTTAGACATAATAAGCATATTTTTTTCAGAGAAAATAACACTTTGTTTGTCTCTGACCATTTCACTACTTTAGCTTTCTTTAGCAGCATGGTCCAGAGCTCTTCAGTGGAGTTATTTTCCTTTTTGTGGTGTTATAACATTTTTTTGTATTATTGGTGTTTCTATAATACAAAAAACCACCAGTAAAGTTAACAAGAATCAAAGGGCATCAGATATTCTTGCAGCTATTCCAACCAGTAATTTTATTACTCTCAACATCTTATTTATTATTCTCCAAAGATTATGTGTTGATATTTTTAATCAAAGTGTGGAAAAGGTCTGTACCATAGAGGCTTAAATTACCTCTGGCTCCTGGGGGAAATGTTTTATCTTTTGCTTAAATAGGATTTTCATATTGTATATCCTACCTTTTTTAAGATTTTAAAATAATGTAGGTAATCCATAGATACAGAGAGCTCATAAGAACAAGTAATATTCCATACCAATTCATACAGATTAATTGGTGTAGACAGAAAAAAACAATAAAGAAAGTAAACCTGCCATGGCGAGGCTTTCTGCATACCAGACTGGTCAGCTCTGAAGTTCATACGATGGTGAAAGCAGAAACAAGGTCCTAGAGCTTTTTTTCTTTGTTGACAATGAAATGTGGGAGCTGATTTCTGTCTAGTTATTCTATTGATTCTGTACACCAGTAAACTACAGAAGGCAGCAGGCAGGTACACACCCCATCAAATGTAAGTTCTTCATCTGTCATCTATTTTCTGCACACCTCTGAAGTGAGTGGCGCTGTGCCTCAGGTGTCACTCAATAGAAATGCTCCATCTGTCTCTGTCATCACAGCAGGATTTTTAAATTAATAGTAGAAGGCTGCATTAACCACCCTTTCATGCAGCACCTTCTTCCTCCCGTCATTGATACTATCTCTTTTGAGCCAGTATCACTCCATGAAACACATTGACTGACCAATGTTAACCACATATGTTTGACTTCTGTATCCAGGGCTTTGCTGGCTTGAATATTTAATTGATTTGCAACACCACGTAATGGTGTCTCAGAGACTCATCATTATTAGGAATTATTTGTTAATTGCCTGATACTTCAAATTTTTTTCATTTTAAAACACTTAACATCGGAACTTTAATCTTTTATGTCATCCCACACTACCTACAAACAATTTGCTCATTCCCATCCCTAGTGCAGCTCAGCAGCGTAATAAATGTGGATTTAAGACCATACAAACTTAACTACTAACTTTTGTTTTGAAAACATATTAATAGGCCCAGGAATTATCCATTATGGTGTCAATGGCTAGATGTGGAGACCAGTGATGAGTGGCATTCCTCAGGGGTTGATGTTGAGACTGGTGCTGCTTAACATCTTTGTCAGTGTCACAGACAGCGGGATCGAGTGCCCGCTCAGCAAGATTGCTGACATCAAGTTGCGTGGTGCAGTCAACATGCTGGATGGAAGGGATGCCATCCAGAAGGCCTGAAGAGTGAGCCCACATGAAACTCATGAAGTTCAAGGCCAGATGTAAGGTACTGCACCTGGGTTGGGACAGTCCCAAGTAAAAATACAGGCAGAGCAGAATCTGGGTTAAGAACAGCCCTGAAGAGAAGGATTTGGATTGTATTGGTGATGAGAAACTCAACACTGACCAGACAAGTTGTGAGTGACCCACCCCTGGAAGTGTTCAAGGCCAGGTCAGATGGTTGTTGAGCAATCTGATCTAGTGAAAAATTTCCCTGGCCATGAGGGTTGGAACTAGATAATCTATAAGATCCCTAGCCAAACTGTTCTATGATGAAAAGCAGATATCAATGAATTTAAGGTAAAACAGGACAATAAGAATATATTTTCAGTGATTAAATAACCTAGCAAAACTATTTAATTTCTTTCATAAGAGCCAAAGAATGACAGGATTTTAAGAAGCAGTCAGAATCTGCTTGATATTCAAAAGGCTGACACATTCGAACAAATCTTTGTCCTTGTTGTCTCCAGTCTGACTAAATGGCAATTAACTCAGAGTTGACATTCATAATATAAGGCTATAAAATATGTTTATAGGTTCACTGAGTCCAACTTGTTGTTGTAAGCAAAACATCAGAGAGGTCCTTTCCCCAAAGTTATCAAGTTCCCATCTCCTAATAATTAGATGTGTTGTTCACTGTCCTTTAATTATAACCTCAGTGACACTGCAGAAAACTGATCCCTTCTTTGTTTACATTGCTTTAATTCATGGAAAAATAATATACCTTTGGGTGGAACATGCACAGATTCCTCTCCCTCAGTTACTATAATAAACCTCTTCTAATATTACTGCAATGAGATGTAGTTAAAGTGTGCATTACAAGACCATAGGATTTCTGCTATAATTTGTGGTGATGGTGTATGCCCAGCAATTAGTATATTTTTGTAATAGGATATTGATTCATTGTAATACAGCTTTGTAAAGAAATACAAACAAGAAGAAAAAATAATGACTGTTCTACTCTTAATAGTAAACAAATTCTTCATGAGTCACTGAAGCTTTTTACAAGACAAAGCCAGAAAGATGTCTTTGACCCCTGATATAAAAATAGTGATCTTTAAAGGGAGACTGTATTTCCAGGTGAGAGGAAGGTTTTGCTCAGAGAATTTCTGTCACACAGAGGCACAATAGTCCTTGAAGAACTTCAATCCTCCTGGGCTAACAGTTGGGAAAAGCAAGATTTAGGGTATATATGCAATTTTTGTTTGTCTATTTGATTTTTCTCTATAAGTGTGGTTTCTGTCTGGAATGGTCAATAGAAGTTTGAATAGAGGAAGTCATAAATTCCTAAGTAAATAAATGAGTCTGATTTCAATGGGGCTGACTTGTTTAGTGTTTATACCCTGAGAACTTGATTTGCCTGGAGTAGCAGACCTACAGAACTCACCTATGCTGAAAATGACATAAGGTCTAACAACTCTGAGGTGTATCAAAGTGGCCAGAGGAAGGAAGGGGACAGAAGAAAATATCTCATCTGGCTTCCATGATGAGGAGTTATTTCAGGTGTCCTTCTAAAATAAAAATTCAGTGAGCTGCCTTAACTTGCAGTTATTACCACTTTGTTTTGAACTTTTTTCTTTCTTCACTTTTTATTCAGTATTACCTGAACCTGAGAAGGAGGGGAAATGTTCATTCTAGTTTAGTTTCTTATACAATCAGCCACATTTTTCCCTTATTTCAAACTTTCAGGAAGTTTTAAACCTATTTCCCTACATTGCAAACATTTTCATGAATCATTCTTGCTGATTTTCTTTCTCTCAACATTTTTTCTATGATTCCTATTTCCATAATATGTTAAACTCGGGCTTCTTCAGTGTTAACATGACTCACCCATCCATTTGCAGATCTTGCTCCCTAGAATCCCCTTCCTCCACACACTTCAAAGAATCACAGAATATTCTGAATTGGAAGGGATCCACAAGGATCAAGTCCAGATCCTGGCTCTGCACACCCCAAGAGTCATACCGTGTACCTGAGAGTGTTGTCTAAACCCTTCTTTAACTCTGGCAGGCTTGGTGCTGTGACCACTTCTCTGGGGAGCCTGTTCCAGTGCCCAACCACTCCTAAGGTCAAGAATTTTTTTTCTCATTTCTAATCTAAAACTTCCTTGACATAATTTCAGACCGTTCCCTCTCGTGCTGTCACTAGTCACCACAGAGAAGAGCTCAGGGTCTGCTCCTCATCTTCTCCTCACTTGTAGACTGCAATGAGGTCTCCCTTCAATCTCCTCTTCCCCAGGGGGAAAGGCCAAAGTGACATCAGCTGCTCCTCAAATGCCTTCCCCTCAAGGCCCTTCACCATCTTCATTGCCCTCCTTTGGACACTCTCTAATGGCTTCATGGCTTTTTTTATATTGTGGCACCCAAAACTGCCCCCAGCACTAGAGGTGAGGCCACCCCAGTACAGAGCAGAANTCCCCAGGGGGAAAGGCCAAAGTGACATCAGCTGCTCCTCAAATGCCTTCCCCTCAAGGCCCTTCACCATCTTCATTGCCCTCCTTTGGACACTCTCTAATGGCTTCATGTCTTTTTTATATTGTGGCACCCAAAACTGCCCCCAGCACTAGAGGTGAGGCCACCCCAGTACAGAGCAGAATAGGACAATCCCCTCCCTTGCCCAGCTGGTGATGCTGTGCCTGATGTATCCCAGGACACATTTGGCCCTCCTGGCTGACAGGGCACTGCTGACTCAGATTCAACTTGCCAGTGACCAGGACTCACAGGGCCCTTTTCACCATTCTTCTTTCCACTATCTCATTCCCCAGTCTGCCTGTACATCCCAGGTGCAGAATTTGGCCCTTTCTTTCCCTCTGTGAACTTCATATATTTAGTGACTGTGCAGCCCTCTGGTTTCTGAGACTTTGACAGCAGTGCCCCTCTGCCTTCCGCTTGCTCTGTTTCACTTAATCACCTGTCTTCTAAATGATTACTTCATCTCTTCATGCCACCTTTTACTGAAACAACCTCTTAATCCACCAAACTTTCCCTGCAAAGAGAAAAGCCCAACCCTACCTTCAGATGATTTTTTACCTACACTATTCCCCCTCTCCCAAAAGTCACTAATTTCTCATAAACTACTGCTTTCACAAATCACTGCCTAGTGACTTTTTTGAGAGTAATGAAACACTCTTCTTGATTGACAAAGAGTCTTTGTCTTATAACTTTTGGTAGGAGATTTTTTTTTATTTTTGTGATGATCAATCTACTTAACACAAAGTAAGAGACCACTGTTGCTGGGTTTTATTTTGATGACAGCAGTTTTTTCCTGCTTGACAGTTTGTGGCACTGTGCTGTATTATAGCTGGTCCATTGTTTTATTTCCTCCAATTTTGATATGATGAAAGAACACAGAAAATGAGATAATATAGAACAAATAATTTTATTATATTGTGTTGTCAATTAGGGGGTTTATGTTTGCACATTCTTTCTGTGCAGAGTGGAATATTCTGATTGAGTAGAACTGTGCTTTTATCTGTCACTCAGTGTCACTTATAAAATATTTTTGGTTAATATTAACAAAGGTCATTGTTAATATTAACTGAGCTGAAAAGGACAGTCAGTTTAAGACTAAATTCAGAAAACAAAACTATTATTGAATACAAACATTAATAGCAAAGTAAACCATCTGTATCTCACAAATTTTTTTTGATGCATTTTTATGCTGTATGCAGCAATGATAGTTGCCAGTGTGCAAGTCTGTATGGAAGCTGAGGTACGTTAAAACCTTAAAAAAAAGAAGGCTACTCAGACATTTGTGGTTACTTTTTGATTCTGTTACTTTTCAAGTCTGTTTCTTGCTAATTTATGCTATTCTATTGCAAACAGCCTGGGTCTTAACTTATGCTTTCTTAATAGGTGGATAATATGAGCAAAATATGAGAAAAAGCACATTAGAGGCATGACTGTTCAAAGTATTGTTTCTTTGGGGAGTGAACAGTCCTTCCCCTGCAGCATCTCCCCAAGAGGTTAATACTCCATCATGTCCCATGTACTGCCCTCTGTAGCAGTCAGAAGTCTTTGATTAGCCTAGTCAGATTTCTTTGACACTTCTGACTGGGTCATGTGGGGATACACGCTATGGGGCCCAACGGCAGGAGAAAGCACTAGGAAAGGAACTGCTGCTGATGGAGTAGCAGTGCTAGAAATACCAGTTGACATCTCATTTCATGTGTTCTATTACTACTAAACAGATGTACTTGTCTGTTTGCTACTGTTGATTTTTAATCCCTGTTACTAAGGTAAATACTTCCCTCTTCCTCAAAGAGAGTAAGAAGAAAAAGAGGTATAAGTCCTTTGCTTTGACTTCTGCCAAAGTGTCAACTTTCCTAATGACAATTATGTGTTTTGCTGGTTGGATTCACATTTCCTTTAAAAATGCAGCAATGACCCACTTGAATTATCATCCAATCATAGAATAGCTGTGGCTGGAAAATACCTTAAAGATTATCTAGTCCCCCTGTCACTGGCAGAGACACTGTCCACTGTACCAGTGGCAGGGAGACTGGAACTAAATGATCTTTATTAGATGAGATCTAAACCCCATCCCATCTGGCCAGCCACTTCCAGGGATGAGGCATCCACAACTTCTCTGGGCAATCTGTTCCAGTGTCTCCTTACAGTAAACAATTACTTCTTTATATGTAAGCCTACTCTCTTTCAGTTTAAAGCCATTCCCTCTTGTCCTATGCCCTTACAAAATATCCTTCTCCATTTTTTTGTAGGGCCCCTTGAGTAACTGGAAGGCTGTTATAAGGTCTCCCTGGAGTATTCTTTTTTCAAGGCTGAACAACCCAAATTCTCTCCACTCTCTTAGTAGGAGAGGTGGTCCAGCCCTCTGATCATCTTTGTGGCCTTTCTGTAGACTTGCTACACCATGTCCCCATCCTTCCTATGCTGGGGGCCCCAAAGCTGGATGTAATATGCCAAGTGGGGTCTCACAAGAACAGAATAGAGGGAGATAATCACCTTCCTTGACTTACTTTTAATGCAGCCCAGGATATGGTGGTTTTCTGGGCTGCAAGCCTACACTGCTGAGATATGTTGAACTTGTCAACCAACGTCCCCAAAACCTTCTCCTTCGAAATGCTCTCAATCCATTCTCTTCCCAACCTGTCTCTGCTTGGGATCACCACAACCCTGGTGCAGAACCTTGCACTTGGCCCTGCTGAATTTCATGAGGTCCACACAGGCCCACCTCTCAAACCTGTCCATGTCCCTCTGGATGGCATCCCTGCCCTGCAGCTCGCTGACCACACCACACAGCTTGGTGCCAGTAGCTAACTTGCTCAGGGTGCTCTTAGTCCCACTGTCCATGACACTGACAAAGATGTTGCTCAGTGCTGGCCCCACTGGTGGCCCCTGAGGAATGCCATTCATCACTGGTCTCCACTTGGCCATAGAGATGTTCACCACAACTCTTTCAGTGCCACCATCCAGCCAATTCCACTGAGTAGTCCATCCATCAAATATGTGTCTTTCCAATTTAGAGACAGGACATCCTGTGGGGCAGGGTTAAATGAAGTCTGTCCCCTTTTCCATCCCAAATCTCCCCAAAAAATGATGAAATCATCAGACCAAACAGATGTGCTTAGCTATGATTTCAAAACCAGTATCAATTTTGCACTCTAGTTTTCTGCTGTCAATTGCAGAGTGATTTCACCTGCCAGATAAATAAAGGAGATCCACCAAAAACAAATAAATACCTTCCCATAAGGTGTCTCACTGAGATCTCTCAATGACATACCCAAATGTTGAATTTTCTACCATGAAGTTGTCAAGTAAAACACATACTTAATTGTCATATTTCATGATTAAGACCCTGATCAAAATCAGAGTATGTTTCACTAGATTTTCAAGAAGGTAAATAATGTAAGAGGTCCAAATAATAGTTAGCAGTACTACCTGTATTGCAGGTCAGATTCTTCTGCCTATAATTTTCTGCTTTCCCAGTTCTCATTACATACTATTTCCATTTCCAATATAATGAGTTTTAAAAATATATTTTGGTACTTAATTTCATTGATGGTAAAAGATAATGCATTTTCACAGCAATGTTAAAATACCTTAAATGTTTTATACCATATTGGAAGACTTAGAAAAACTATGTGTGTATATTTAAGCTAAAAACTTTTGGACTAGTGTTTCATGTTTTATTTCATTTTGAAATGCAGATCTCACTACATTGATTCATATTTTATTTCTATTCTGACAGATTTTCTGCAATGTTTTTCAGAAAATAATCTTGAGACACAAACTTGTAATTATTGAACAGGTACATATGTAAAAAAAATATGTAAAGAAAAGTGTATATGTGCTGTATAAATATTCAAGATGATCAATTGATAAACAAAGAACATGAGAATAACTGTGCTGGACCAGACCAAAATAATAGATAGAACAGGATACCAAGTGAAAAATTGAGAAAACAGGGCAAGTGAGTAGTCATGCTTCTCCCAAACATTGCAGCAGACTGATTAGTTGCAATGTGGGCGGTTCATAGGCACTGAGTACTCTGTGACCCTATAGATATCTGTTCCATGAACTTTTCCAGTTTGGCCTACCACCTGTGCAAGCTTTAACTTTCAAAAAACCCTTTCACAAGAAGTGCTTAACGTTAACACATGGTACATGAAAAATCCACCTCATTTTGTCTCTTTTGACCCAACCACTTATGGATTAATTTGATGTCTCTACTTCTGCCATGCAGAGACACAATGAGCAACTGATGCCTATTCAACCTCATCATGCCACTCCCAATTTTTTATGAATTTATCACATATCCCCTCAATGGTCTGTTTTCCAGGATAAAGCTTCCTAGCCAGTATAATTGCTCCTCCCCTGCAAGTCATTCATACCTTTGATCATCTTTATTGGTCTTCTCCCTATCTACTACAGCTCTTCCATATCCTTTTTTTTTTCTGAGGTGAAAGAATCAGGGCTGCCTGGAACATTCATGGTGCAAGGACAAAGCAACACCTTGATAATCACAACCATTATTTCTCAAACAATTTTAGTGTTTACTTTTATTAAAACATTTCTTTCTCTCAATTCCTTATTACAAGCCAGGATTTGAAATTCAAGGTTGACTAATGAATACTGCTTTTGGCATAGCAAATTCAAGTTTGTTTTTAAGTGATAGAGCTCCAGGCTAGAATATGTTTGCAAGCTAGGTTTGGCTATGCTGAAGCCAGACAACATAGATCCAGTTCTACCTTTGAATGTTTAGATAATAATGATTCATGCTAATAGAGGTTGTCTAGAGCAGTCCAACTCCAGCTCACTGAAGAATTTATTATAAAATATGTTAAACAGGGTCATAGACACGAGTGAGTCATAGATGTAAATCAACCCAGGCAGTCCAATGTACTAAGGAGCAATGTTAGTGAGACGTGTCCTCTAAAAGGGGTCCAAGCTCTATTGATAGCCCAGCTGGGACCACTTGTCCTGTGCTATAAAACAGCAAGGTAAAACCACACACCCTGAAAAAGAGTACCAGACCTATCCCTTTCCCATATTCTGATGCAATTGCTCAAAAAAAAAAATATTTAGTGTAATTTCATCCCAGACATCTGACAGGCCTTTCATGAATGTAGACAGAACCAGCTCTTTCTGTAAGTGATGGAAGAATTTGACTCTATTTTTATTGAACAGCTATAGTTCTATTAGAATTATAACTAAATGACATATTTTACCCTTTTCTGTGCTAGAAGTGTAATTATCTTCCACAGGTTTTTGAATATATTTAAGAAACAGATGTTTATCCTATACTTTATAATATTATTTTTTATTAAATATTTCATCAGCTTATTCTCTACATGGTACATATATCAATTTAATCAATTCATTTCTGATCATAATATTTCATGACTTGTCAACACAGAGGAGTTTCAACTAATAGACATGTTTTTCTTGAATAAAATCAATTGCTGTTTCTATTTTACAAGGGTGCTTTTTACTTCAGGCAATCTTGTGTTTCTTGGCTTTTTTACTGGATCATTTTGCAAATTTAAAGCTCTGGCAAGGTTTCATTTTTTTTACTACCTACTCTTAATTATGCATAATTTCTATTTACATAATAAGCTTTAAAAAATATGCAGGGAGTTCAAAGTGGATATGTATTTTAATGAACATTCATTTATTTCTATGAATAACTTGAAAAATGAAAGCAATTAGAAAAAATGTCAGTCCAACATTACGACTGAAAATTTTAATAAAAAAATGTAAAGATGATTGAGAGTGACATTTTCCAACATGTGAATAATTTGGAGTATTTGGTGATTATCACATTGCTATAACAAGAAAAATGTTTCTCCTGACCTTTGAATTAAACAATAAACAAATCAATTAAACAATAGAACAAGAGCTTGAAATTTTTTAGTTTGGAACTGTGAATTAACCAGACATAATAACCTCAGTATGAATGACCATATCCTGTGCCTAATAAAATGTTATCAAATTAGCACATTTCTTAAAAAAAAAAAAAGTCACATAGTCTAACAAGTTTTTTCTAAATAAAAGTTTAATAAGATGCTATTGAAAAACTCTTAGAATCACTCTGAAAATCCAGAATAAATTGTCAGTTACAATTTTAAATGTGTAATGGAGATTGATACATCTTCCATGCAGTGACTTCTTTCTTGCTGGACAGGTTTGAGTTACCATGAGTACTCCACCCATGCATATATAAAAGATTAGCAAGGAAAAGAATTGCTGAAAAATATAAGCTAGGTCTGCATTAGTAAGTGAGTGACAAGCACTGAGAGTGACATTGCTTTGAGAAGAAACAATTAAAAATTCTCTGCACTGAATCAGCAAAAAAAGCCCTAAACTTTTCCCATGATCTTTGAGAATGGGGATAGCATTGTACTGAGTTCAGTGCACACACTGACTAACATAACACTCCTCTCAGACTTGTCTGTCTTTTCCATTCAAAGATAGACAGAAATTTGTGTAAATGGAGTCAGGACTATGTTTGTATGTTTACTTCCCAACTGACGTACAAGTTGCATCTGTTTAGAGGAACATCAATAACACTGCAGTAAGAGGAGCTGTTGAACGTGTTGCAATCAGATTTTGCAAGACGTGGGAATCACGCTGGAAAAGCCTGTGATAGGACAGGACCTACTCAGAGCGTTGTTCCCAGAAAAGAGCTGATAACTGTGGCCAGCTGCATGTGACACAGAGGGTCAACAAAGGGAGAAGCTGCCTCTACGTGCTACAAAACCTGAGATGTCACTGGGAGGGGACAGGCAAAGGGGGCCAGAAGGGTGAGCAAGCCTTTACTCAGCACGTGTGACTTGACAGGTCTGGACAGGCTGTAGATGAATCCTTCGAAACTATAACTTCCTTGTCAAGGAATGAACAAGTGACAATGAATGTATGGGAGGTGCCGCGTTGGAATTGTGCATCTTTTCCTTGCAATCAATTAGCTGCAATTTGCCCCAGGAAAGGGCTAACCACAGTCCAGTTTTATCTAGAGAATGACTAGACACGACCTCTTGAAGTCAACTGGCTGTGTATAGGATGAGGAACATGTGGATATTTACAATTAAATCTGTAGCATGGTAGCACAGCAATAGTAACATTATATTGTCAGAGTCATGTTTCGTGCAGCCCAGCTATCATCCAATAGCATGAATATGAGTGGTGCCATGAGAGAAAAATATTAAAGATGAGCTGAAGTGAGGCAATAAGAAAACTTCAAAGGTCTGTAACCTACAGTGTAGCCCCCCCAATTAAAAATCCTTGTTCTTATCATGGCTGAGGTGAATACACTCTGATGTCTCCTGAGAGAAAACCAGAGATAATCAGGCCTTTGAACTGTTCTACCCCATGAAACTGATGTGTGAGAAACTGACTTTTTTTTAATCAGGAGTTAATGATGTTTTTTAATTGCATTGTATATAATTATAAATTATATTGTATTATATTATAAATTAAAACTTTGCTCCATAAAATATTTACCTTTATGGTTTTCCTCTTATTATTACACCACAGTGATGGATGACCACCTGTCTTACTCTATTACTTCCTCAAGAAAGGATCATTTTAGGTAACAGCAAAGATTTCTGTAGTCAGCAATCACAGCAATTTATATGACTGACTTGTGGATGATATGTGCACAATCTGTAATAAAGCTTTTAGTCAAATGAGGCTCAACTAGCCCTCTCATTAGAAAGGAGCACTTGATGAGTGAAGTGCATTTACTCTTTCTTTACTTTGTGATCTGTGTTGGCTAAACCCTCAAGATTCCATGGTCTCTGAGCCTTTTGTTTCACTCTTCTATTCATAATCTCAATGAAAATACCTCACATCTCAGGACATGCTCCATCAATGGAGATTTCTGGCCAACACAATGCTGAGATTGACTCTGCAGCACTGCCATTAGTGTGGGTTCAGCTGCTGACTCCATCAGAGTTAGGGATGGTTCCTAACCACCAGAAGTATGTCCAGGTAACACAAGTTGTATAAAAGCCTTTCATGTTAATTTCATGCCATTTCACCAGCAATAGTGCACACAGTCCTTGAATTCAATGCTGACTCTTCCTGTAGCATGCAGAGGCAAAGCTTAAGATCATGTGTGAGGATCCTAAAGGAACAAGGAGCAGCCTAAACTGACAACTCAGAAGTATTCAAGAAGAAAACTAAACAGTTAATCCATGGCTGTAAAGAGGATTAGGAAGCCATCTATTTGCTGTCTGAATTTCCTCTTCAGATTGCGTGCTTCAACCAATTCTTTCTCATAAAATGTGGGAAGGCAGGGTATAATCAGCCATACTGCTCAGGCTATAGTACTTACTCTGTGAAGCATTACTCTAGTATTTAAATTCATTTTCTGCCTCTTTTTTGCACTACTCCTGGGAGTGCCCAAGGTTATTGGTATTAACTCTCTGCACTGAGAAGGTTTCAGGTGCCTGAAGTTTTTTCCATCAGGCTGGAAATTGGGAGGCTCAGCCTTGAATCCCATTTCAAAGAACACTATGTAACATATTTAATGTTTACTTGTAAATGGAGACTACCCACTCATCCTTCAAATCTGTGTTTTGTGTACCAAGAAATCTTTTATAAGAGACCTCAAGCAGGAACCCACAGAGCTGACTCAGGGGTTCTCAGAGACCTTGTGCTACTAAGCTGCCTTTCCATATTCAGCCTAACTTTCCTCAAACCTCAGTGACAATGGTGGGTATGCAAACAAATTTTCATCGCATGTATTTTTCAGATTTGAAATACAGTAGACTGAATGCTTGAAAAATATTGATCTATACATAATCATTTATTTTTACAAAGAGATTTCCAGCACCCTGTGGCTATCAGGGCTCTTGTGCTGTTGCTGCTCTTTACAAACTGCTGACAAAACACAGACCTCAGCTGGAGTACTTAACAGTGTAATCTAAGCCTTGATGCAGCTAAGCAATTTGGGGAAAAGAAAGCAATAGCACAGCTATGCTCCTTCTGCTGTTCAAATTACTGTGTTGAGCCTCATGGAAGGTGATAAACAGGAGATGAGAAAGGGAAGGACAATGACAACAATAAAAGTGTTCTCTTACTGTCATTTTGCTAGATATTGCACAGCTCAGCATGACCCAGTACTGCTAGTAGATTTGAAATCTCTAAACCTTCCTTTGTTTTCTGCTGCATCATCTCTTTATGGGCATGTAGACCTGTCCCCAGTGGAAAAGCCTACTGTGATTACAGCCCGTGTGTCAAGTGAGACACTGTACAAGACTTCTGAAATTACTATCTAAACCCTAGATAGCTACCCTTGGAGAGAAGATTCTTCCAGTGTCTCTCCCCATATCTTCAGGACAACTCAAGCCTGAGCTTAGCAATTCACATAAACAGGATGTATGGAAATACATGCCTCTTTAACCTTCTTG
The DNA here is from genome assembly GCA_013397555.1 of Urocynchramus pylzowi. Classification (NCBI taxonomy): domain Eukaryota; kingdom Metazoa; phylum Chordata; class Aves; order Passeriformes; family Fringillidae; genus Urocynchramus; species Urocynchramus pylzowi. The sequence goes on along the minus strand of VZRH01001689.1, from coordinate 528,599 downwards.
TCCTCCAGTGCACAACGTAATGAATGCTGTAAGAATTGATTTGTCTACTTTGAAACTTGGAATTGGTCCTGAAGGGCAGGTTTCACTCAGGTCAAAAGACATGAGCTGCCTTTCCCTGTCTCTAACTTATGTAGAAAACAGTCTCATCTCCTCTTCTCAACTTTGCTCCTCAGAGAAAACAGAGGTGGGTGTGGAAGGGAAAGTAGTGAAGATGTCTGGGAAAGAAAACAATGGATTGCTAAGGGTAAATTTCCTATGTTTTAGGTGTGTTCTTGCAATAATTGCTATGAGCCCTGAAGGATACAACAGAGCACTGAAATTCATTGGTGCTTTTAAGCTCAGACTGGATGGTTGCTAGAGTGAGAGGGAGGAGCTAAAGGCTTTCATTAATAGAAAGATATGTAGAGCAAGTCTATGCTTCAGAATTGACCATAAATATCAATACAATTTTTTTTCTGATCATCTGAAATATTTGATTGCTTAGCAAGAATTTATTTTCTGTCCTCTCCTCTTTCTGTTTCTTGATCAATTATTGATAAGTTTCAGGCTTCTACAGATATTTAGTACTACTTAATACACTTTTATGGTCAATTTTCATCCAGGTGAATCTGAAATCAGTATGTTTAGCATTAATGCTTTTAGATAAATAAAGCTGAATCCTTAATATACTGGCAAGTTACTTAAAGCTACAGAAAAGGGTGTGGGAAATACTTGACACTGTAGGCACATAAGCAGCATCTCCAAAGCCTGTCACTTGCTGTCTCCACTGGCAGTAGCTGCATTCCTGCATCATTACATTACCACCAGCAAAGACCCGTTGGCACCTGCAAGTCTGACCTGAGGACTGCCTGTAATGCCACCAGGCTTTTGTCATACCTGTGCCTCCCGCGTTAGTTTGCCAGACTGGGAATGTGGACCTGGTGATGGCTGTAGGCTTAGGCAAAACAGGAAACTGTCTAGGTCACTAGGCTGCCAATTAATCACTGTGCTGTGTGGGTGCCAGGGAAAGGGCATCAGATTTTCCAGCAGTTGGTATGGCTCAAGTGACCAATCCCTGCTTTTGTTTGGAGCATTTCATATTGTTGTTTCGGCTGACCTGGTGGTAGATCAAAAGGAGAGCAATTGCCTGTCCCTTTTTCCTATTCCCTTTTTCCCAGGAGCCATTAAGCTTTAACTCCTGAACTCCGGGATCCTTTCCTGGCTTACCTGTAAGAAAGAGACATAAAGACTCCATCAAAATGTATTCATCAGAAACTTTTGAAAATTCAGTCCCTATAGGGAAATACTAGATAGCAATTCAGAACCAGTTGGAAGGTCATGTGACATTTGTGGAGGGTATCAGCAATGAGCAAAAGGCTTGTAAAGGAATGGTTGGAAAAAATGCAAAGGAAACTCTAACTCATTATTACAGGAAAGTGTTTTCATGCTGTGGTAGGATGCTTTTTCTTAAGAGTTCCTTTAGCAGTATTAGGCAAGAAGCCAAGAATCTAGTAATCTTCACCATGACTTGGTAGAGAAGATGGACCAGATTGGCATATTCATTGATATATGAGGCAAGAAACACTACCTTGAGCATGCAACTGAGATGACAGAAGACAGAGTAGCTGAATGATTTTGGTGGTTTTCAAGCTCATTGCCAGATGGAGAGAAGACTGAACATAATATTGAGATCAAAGGGCTTTTGAATATTACTAGTCTAGCATTGAATAAAATTTCACAGAAAGAGGTCTAGAGGGAGGTAAGTTGGAAAGTGACCAAAGTCCCAAGTTTGTAAAGCAAAGAGCATATTGCCAGAAATAATCTTTGTTTTTAATTTCTCACATTACTCAAGAGTGCAAAATTGAGACACTCTGATTACTGCCAAATGGTTTACATTTTATCATATGGAATATATTGTACATTTTTATTTAGAATATTCTGCATATAATGCAACAGAAGTAAGTTTTTATGTGTTTTAAATATCTGGTGTAAAAAATATATGTCCTATAAAATTGTCTTGGTTTTTTGTGCCTTAAGTAAATATAACTCTTGAGAAATAACATATGTTCTGGTTTCCAGAATACTGTTGATTTTTTCAAAGCTGGGAAAACAGGAACATGCCCTTGAAAATCATAAAAAAAGTGGAAAAGGCAAACAGGACCTTGATAACAATATAAAGACATAAGGATAATAAAAATTCTTTTAATAGAAAATTAGTATTTTTTTCTTACATAGAAAGATGATAATTTCTTTTACAGTATGATAGTATAAAATAACACTTTTCAAAAAAATTGAAAACTCACTAAATTTATTAACATAAACATAAATGTTACAATACATTAAATTAAAATGAATAGTTGAGGTCAATATGTTAAAGACATTATATCACTGACTCGTAGATAATATTCCAATTTGCAATTAGTTCCCCTTGGGCCAATCTACTTGATAGTCAAAACCACATACACCTGTGAATGTATTTATGTGATAACAGTATGCCTCCTAATATTATCTTAAAATTTATCAATACAAATTAATGTCATTCCTTTACCATGAGTTGTACCATGAAAACTTTTATTCCTCTAGCTGATTTTTTACGCTTTTTCTCTTCCATTCATCCTTGCTGCTTTCAATGTGATGTCATCTTGGAAGACTGCAGTATGTTCATTGGTGCAATATTTACTTCTTTTGTGTCTTTGGGGGGAGGATACTCTTTATTATTCTGCTGGTCTCTTTATAGCTGATAACTGCTGATAAGTCAGCAGCACATTATCTAGAATTGTCTCTTTGCATTTAATGTTTCACAGTCTTTCCACAGTTGTGTAACACAGCAAGTTTGACAACTTTTACCAGCCACTCTATCTCTTACAAGGCTTTGAAACATGTTCTAGCTCCTGTTAAGAGCACACATAAACACTCCAAAGAGTCAATGCTTTTTCATGGTCAATGTCCTAAATCCTTATGGGATGGACCTTGTTATTTCTGTTCTTTCCATGGCTTATTTGAGTTTCCTCATTTTTTTTATAGGGACACTGAAACACCAGAGCCACATCCCTTGCTCTGAACCCTATCTGTTCAACTTGGGTGATCACTTGCACCACCACCACCATTGGAGTATTTGCAGAACCATGGGAACACACAAGGTTTTCCACCACATCAAGTTCAAACATTCACTGTATGTTTGTGTTTTCTTTTTTGGGAAGAGTTTAATCATTGTGTCGAATATCAGTGTGTTACTCTTGAACTTGAGCAGTTTACTGTTAAATCTCATGTAGATCACAGAAAAGTCACTAAGTCATAGTTATTTCTATAATAAATCTATACACAGGAGGGGCAGATAGGCATAGAAAAGTATAAACAAATGAAGCCATATGCAGGCATGGTGAGATCCATGCATAACACAGCAGGTTTTGTTGGAAAAGAGGCAGAGGCCCTGGTAGTAATGAACATGAAGAAATACTGGATGTTTTCTCACTTGTATGGTCCTGGACCTCAAATGAATCATCGCTAGACCAGGTTGTTTTTTATTTTATTTTTATACCCCAGAAGACAAAATATAGAGGGCAGTTGCTTTGAACAAAGAAAGAATGGTTGAAAATGCCATGTTAATGCATTGCTCATGAAAGGAGAGTGAAAGCAGCCCTAAAGACAGACATTACTGGATCTTCTGCACACAGTCACACTGATAATTGTGATACTGATTGATGGATAGCCATTAAACTCAATATGAGGTTACTTACTGGTTTGTGGCTGTTTGTTCATAAATAGCATCCTTCTCCTGAAACTTCCTTGAAACACATCACAGGGCAGGAATGTCTACAGTCCATTCTACAGGGAGGAAAATGAAGGTATGGAGCCATGAAGTGACTAGTCCAAGGATGTGTGCTCAAAAGGCCCAGGAAAAGATTAGGATCAGCTGGGTCCCAATACAGCCTTTGACCCTCAGCTGATTTTTCTCTTTTAAAATACTGGATCAAGATTACTCAAGCCAATTTATTTGCATGTGTTTTATATTGAAAGTAATCATTAGATCTTATTTCTTGGAGAGTGTCACATGAATAAACCCACTGCAGAGTTTTTCAGAGAGCTGGATTATTGAGAAAAGCCTTTTAAAAAACAGCACCAAAGATATAGTGCTGTGGTTTTATAGTCAGCATCCCTTTTGAAGCTTACTTCTCCATCCCTCATGTGCAGTGATGCTTCTTCAGGAAACACTATCCCTCTTCTTGGGTTTGCTGCCTCGGGATGTCCCTTCTCTTTTATGTAGTTTTATTGTAGTTTCATTGCAAAGGTTGCTCCACCAAAAGCCTTACAGCAAAGTGGTGTTGCTGTAGCAGCTGCTCTGTACCCAAAAAAAACTCTGCTTAAGGAAAAATGAAATAATTTCTTCTGGGGCAGCTTCCCCCTTGGGCCCAGTTGCACACTGGGTCTTGCTTTGTCTGATGATGGGGTAAGACAGTTCCTAGGAAGCCACCACAGTCCATTAGCAGCAAGCCAGAGCACCCTGATTCTTCACTGCTCTCACATGTGGTCAAAGAAGTGTGGGCTTGCCACAGTCTGCAAGACTAGGAAAACTGTCTACCAGAGCTTGAATCCTTGCTGAGCCTTGGAGCCACCTCTAGGCAGCCAAACAGGAAAGAAAAGTTCGAAAATCCAGAATCCCATCTCGAGTCACGAGATAGCAGGCTGAGCCTACCCACACTCGAGCCATGATCAATAACAGAGAATTTGTTTTCATTTATTCATTTAACCTACTAGCCCATCCCTCAAAGAAAGAGGAAGGAGGTGGTACAAAATATTAATTCTCTGGGTTTATGATCTCAGTGCTAAAGCATGATGTCTGCAAGAAATGTTCCTTAGATTAAGAAATCTAGAATTAACCAATATATTTTGCACATATTTCAGATGCTTTATACAGTATTCGTGTTTTACAATTATTCAGTGTGAATCTGCAGATAAACAAAACTTTATGTACAACAAGGAAACATCAAAAAGCACCTGAAAATGTAAGATGCATAACATTACAGGGGAGTCTGTTCTGTGTAACTGTGTAACTGTTGACTGCATCAGTGGCATGTTGCATTCAGACTAATTAGCTGAAAAGCAGTTATGCTGTTTCAAAACCTTACCTAGTGTTTCTTCATGATGCTATTATGTGCCTGTGAACGTTAGCTCAAATATCAACTACTGCATAGCATCATATAGATTTGCTCCTAAGTATGTTGGGTATTATAATTTTTGAAAATGCAATGTCCTTGCGCTGAACACTTTGTGGAACATTCCAATACAAAGCTGTATTGAATTACATCAGGAATGATTTATTATCTCACAATCTAGGTATCGAATACCTTGAACAAATAGCATCAGTGATTATTCCTGGTGACAGATTAGGGGCTTATCACCCTGTAATAATGAGAATGCTAAGAAGCAAGATTTTAACTGTTTGGAAACAAATGTGCAGATTTTTTGTTAGAAAGCTGGGGCAAGAAGGAAGGAGAGGACATTCTGACATTGAAATGCGCTAGGTAATTTTTATTTCTTATTTTATTGATCTTTAGCTATTAATTGTCAGGCTCCTGTGCTTACCATGGGCCTTGCTTGCCCAGCTGTGCATTAGAGTCCAATGTTCATTAGTGACCAGCTTTGCTTTCACTCCTTGCTGTAGTGCTGTGCCTGGGAACAGCATGTGATAACAGCAGTGATGATGGGCCTGAGCCGGCAGGTGGCCAGGGTGTCACTGCTGGTCCTGTGCTGCTTTCCTGGGCAGGCTGGAACTCCAGTGTGAACTTGAGTTGAAGGAACCATCCCTGTGGATGAGACACTCTGCATCCGTGGTTATGTCTGCGTCACAGCAGGTGTACCTCTGAAGGGGTTGTGGCCCAAGGATAAGTCCATGGAGGAGAAGGTACACTTGGAAGCATCTGTGGTTGTGGATAATCCATGCTGCAGCAGATGCACCTTGTAGCACCAGTGGCTGTGCACGAGGTTGTGCTGGAGCACCTCAAAGAATGTGGCCATGGATAAGCCCACGACAGAGCAGGAACACCCCTGAAAGGCCTGCAGCCAAGGGTGAGGCCATGTTGGAACAGGTCTATTTCTGAAAGGATTGTGGCTGTGGGTAAGGCCATGCTGGAGCAGGTCTGTCTCTGAAGGCATAGGTCCCTGGAGAAGGCCCTGAAGGAACAGGAAGCTCCAATGGATGGTGGCTGTGGGTAAGTCTATACCACAAGCAGGTACACCCTTGAAGAGACACTGTCTCACAGACAAGGCATGGTGCAGGTACCCCCTGAGAGACTCCAGTCTTTGATTGAGTCCACATCCCACTCAGATTATCCAGCTGAGATCTCTCCAACTAGGAGAACTTTTGTTTCAATGTGCTATAGAGCTGAAAAGTTTTGCTTGTTTTTACACAAAATCTCTGGCTTTTTAAACAACAAATTGTCCCTGCCCTTCCTGTTCATTGCAGCCTTTCCTGAGGTTTCTCTTCAACCCCAAATAAATATTTGACTCACTGCAATTTTTTAATGGATTCCATTGACTTTTGGCCCTAAGGTGAAGGACAAAGGAACAGAATTACATCCTCACAATGATTTGGGTGTAAGCAAGTAAACAGGACTTCATGGTCACCTTTCAGCTCAGCTGCACACCTACATTAGCAACGCCCCAAATGAGACAGTGAGCATCTGGGAGGTACAATCACATCTTGACTTCTGCCCATCAGCTACCAAGACTTTATTTTATTATGCATGTCCTGTGATCTTCAACCCCATGACTGTTTTAAGAATCAGCCGTAGAATCTGTGTTAAACTGTCTAATGGGCAAATCTGGATCACATTTGTAACAGTACTTTTATGTTAAAACTTTTATCTAGAAAGATCAACAGATAGTATTTGCTGTGAACTTGGAGAGAATGGATGATGCTTCCTTCATAACATCCACCTATAATTACCACCCTTATAGGAAGTTAGATAGAATTACCCAATAGTAAGAGATGCTTTTTTTATAAATTAAAATAGTTCACATAAGATCAGGTTGTGGGCAATATGCTGTAGGTGACTCTGAGTGTTGTGTGACTAGGTAACCTAAAAATAATTATTATTGAAATTCAAATAATTATTTCATATCTTCCCTGATAAACTGTCTTCTAGAAAAGCCAAGCTGAAATATGTATAGGCATAGTTGCTGGTTATATGGTATGATTATATGGTCATTCCACAGGTATTCTATTAAAGGCATATTACTTATTAAAGTACTGACTCAATTTTATTTTGATATCCTTATAGTATTAGGTCAGTAATACTAGGAACACTAAGGAGTTACCTTCTTCTTGTCATGTAGGTCTTATTGTCCTCATGGGATATTAAATTTAAGGTGCAGTCAGTCTGTAATGTAATGTCTGTGGTGTTTCATTGTGTGACCTACAAATATAAAAACAGAATCCATAAAATATATAAATGACAGTTACATTTATCTTCTAGCTAATTGGGAATAATTATGTGAATTAGTGTGAGTGCATTATTCTTTTCCTCTGTTGAAATATGACCTTTGATCTTTGGTAACCACTCCCACATGAACAGCACAGCGCATACATCCAGAGGATGGTGTAAAGTTTCTCCCTCCTACTGCCCTGATGCCTGCAAAGCCCCTTATTTGCCTGGAGAAATATTTTTTGAATGTTTCATATATTTACTCTGGCATGAATTTTGCATATTTTTGCTAGCAATTTTACTCCTTATCCGTATGCTTCAGTAAACATATTCAGAGCTTATTTAGGGCAGGTAAACCGGTGGAAAACCACTAATCTTAAACCACTTTATACCAAATTGCTGTGCATGGTCTTAAGGGGTACACTTGGCTCCTCAGCATCAGCTCATCTGAGCAGACCTCAGGGCTTTACTGTGTTTGCCTGCTTATCACAGACACATCAGCCTACTGCAGATGTTTGCGTATGGGACTGCCCAAGCCCACCAGATTAAGCTTGACTCAGTTCCCAAATTCTTGCACTTCCTCACAGCCTCAATCTCAATGGCTTTCAAGCTGTACAGATCATCTATTCAAAGACAAGCTTGATCTGAATCACACTGGCATATTTTTGGCAAGGGTTCAGAACCTCATCAATCTTTATCAAGCATGAGAAAGAGTCACTTATCCAGACAAAATGACAGCCAGCCACATGTGCTTTGCTGCCTTAGCTGATTGCTAGGCGGTCACTTAGATCCAAGGGATAAAAAGCACTTCCCTCTCTCTCAGTTAAAAACTTTCTCAAAGACACAGAGCACACTCTCATTCCAGCAGCAGATATTAGGATCTCTCGTGTTCACAGTTACCAGTGAACACGAGAGATCAATATCAATACCATCAATATCATCTCCTTTTTTTCCCTTTGCAGTGATACTCCAGTATCAGTCTTCCCAGAAACCTCCTCCAGGCAAATGCATTTAGTTTGCTCCCTCTGGTAGGCTTTAAATGCAAAATCCAAATCAGTTTAAGCAGTCTTTGGCTTCTTATGAATAACAACATTAGAGAATGTAAAGAAAAAACACAGACATTTCCCCTGGGGAGAGATATAGACAAAGGAGCCACACGTGAGCCTGGTAGTCATGTTGCCTAATGTAACTTTGGAAAACTATTAGACAGGATCAACACTCAAATGTGAGAAAAATGGATTTTTTTTTTTTTATTGTCAAATAGATGAAGTGTAAAAGATGCTTTAAATTTAATCTAACTGACTTTTCTGGAGGTGCTATATTGGAAGCACAGATTTATCTTAGTTCCAGTGGAAGAAAAGCATTATGTCAGTTTTACTTAGAAAGACACTCCCTAGTTTATCATACCATAACCAAATTAAGCTTGAGAACTACTAATCAGGTGTCTATTATACAGCAAAGCATTAGCCTTAGCATGTACAATGCCTTCGGCATTCAACAGGGCATACACTGGAAATAAGAATTCCTTTGTCATTTGGCCAGGGAAGCAATTATCTTCGTAGTTCATGATTTGTGTAATAATCAGTTAAAATAAGGTGTGTCATGGGCAGAAGCCTGTGAAAAAATAAAAGTTCTGGTTTTTATTTAGCACCTTTAACTTCTTAAATACTTGCAAATTCCTGAAAACACTGACTGCTTATTTATATATAGGCAGTCATATAACACAGTTTCTCTTTCTGCTGTGCTTCTGCTCCCTCCTTTTCACTCCAAAATACACAACTTCAAAAGAAAACTAGAAACCCCCAGTCACAGTTTACAAAATTCCTCACATTCCAGTTTTCTTTTTCCAATCCTACAGATGCACATATGGACATGTTCACAGATTTATGCACTACATCAACTCCTTGCTCCTATTTCCATACTAGCATGACAAACATTTCAGGTCAGATCTGTGAGCCAGACATGTCCAGTGAGCTCTAGCTCACCTTTAGATACCCTCAGGAGGCAAGGTGTCCCTGAGGGAGCCCTCTGCTCCCTCTTCCTCTCCCTCCTTTCCCTTTTTTTCCAGAGGAAGTAGTGACACATGTGCTGTGGACAACACTATTAGCAAATTATGCCATCTTGTTATGCTGTTTCATATGCTGTTTATTTAGATCTATTTACACTAAATAAAGTATAAGCTATTACAAACACTACTTATTTAGTGCTTACTTAATCTCCACCCATCTGAGTGGAGTTACTGGGCATGCAGGCTATGATAGTCCACATGCATTTGAGTCCAAGGTCAGGTAACTTATACTTAATTTCCTTACATAGCATTTGCTACAAATTACAATAGCATTTTACTATTAGTTACTAGCAAAAAAAAGGCTTCACTAATGGGATGACACCAAGTAATAGAAACTACTCCTATACACTATTTTCCCATGGCATCATTTTACTGAACACAAAAGTACTAATAACTGATATAGAATACCTAATAGATCAAATTTCAGATCAGCATCTGTATGTTTGCTTCACAAGCTGTTGCCTTTAACCATAGGGCATAACCTTTGGGGCTTAATCCATATTAACAGCCTCCACGAAAGCTATGAGGTCTCATGATTGCTCTGATTAAAACTGTCTTAAGCAAGTCTCATATAACACACGAGACCCAAAATAGAAATTATCTCACAATTGAGAGTTTAAAGTATTTAAAGTTTTTACTTATTTCAAATAGCATTATTTCTCCATCCATTCCAAGGCTGTGTTTGTTAGGATGAACCCCTGGTCTAATGAATCAAGATCAATCTCATGCACCCCTTCCTGAGATGCCAGGTAACTTCTACTTCCTCTTCCAAGCTGATCTCACTTACTGAAGTTGTTCTGATGACATCATGAAGAATCATTTTGAACGTGCTGTTTTCTGTAGGACTTCAAGAAAACTTGCCAAAAGCCCAGATGTAACAGAGTGAGGAGAATACCCACATAAACACATACGCAAAATAGCATTATCATTTGAATGACATTTTTTTAAAAAGCTATTATCATTTGAATTCTTCTACATCATGTTGTTGAACTGAAAAAAAAAATTTAAAGACACATCCTTCGGCTCAGAAAGTGATAGAAAGTGCCATTCAAAATATAGTAATGCAATACTTTTCCAATTATGCAGTTCATACATCAGAACTGAGGAAGAAATTAATTCATTGATTTAGAGAAAAAGAGGAATCTTTGTGGTCTTCTAATCTGATATGAATAGCCAAGATCATGCACAAACTGAACAAAGGGGAGAATCACACCTGGAATCAGAATCATCTTAAATTATTTTACTTGATTTATTACAACTTCATTTTTACTCTGCTAAAAAGTCATACAAATCTTTCTCATTGAATCAAGAGTATTTAATGCATTTATGTTTCCACACATATTCCATCTTCCTGGAAGGCTGAATCCTGCAAAGCCACAAAACACAGAAACAGTTTCTGTTTACCTATTCATGGGAGTTATAACCACCAATAAAGTTAATGGACTAAAATGTTGTTTCTATGGAGGGAAAGAGTATACTTGCCTGCCAACCCAAAAGAGGAGGCCAGTCTTTGGTGGCCTCTGGATATGCCAGAGCATCCTGCCTGGTGACCCAGTCAGCCTCTCTCCATGCAACGATAGCCCTTAATAAGCAGATGCAATATTTTATGACAGGTTAATACATTGGACGAGACACAACATTATTAGCACAACCTTTCTGATCCCAGTAAGAGCTCACACAATCACTCATACATATTTATCTTTACTAAACTATCTGCATCCCAGCTTATGCATAATGACACCTTCCTTACAAACTCATTTCATTGATTTGTTGATGTTTACAATATTAATAGAAGACAACATGTTCTTCAGATTTCCTCTAGTGCAAAATTGTTACTCATTCCTGAGTCAGTTCCTGGAAATTGTATTGTTTTCCAGGATAATTTTTACTGAGTTTTAATCTCAGCTTTTATTGCCAAATTCAAATATTTATGCAAATTAACTGCTTAGCTTACCTACTGCTTGAAAACCCTAGATGTGATAGATGTTGATACTTATCAGTACTATCAAGACATTTCCAAAAGGCAGATCTAGAAATACCAGAAATAGCAGAGAAAAGAAAGAAATCTTATTTCAAATCAAAGCAAAGGTAGATAGGACCAGTGTCCCCACAATCTCAACTGTTAAAAGAAAAAAACTAATTTGTTTTAAACAAATAATGGTAACCATTTTAACAAATGGGCTGCTAGTACTGAGAAATAAATATTATGTTCTCTATAGAGTTCTTGCTCAAATAACTGAGTGAGGCTCCTGAATGTTTCAGCTGTACCATTAAAAGGAAATACAGGAGAAAAGATTAAACGGAGCACTGCAACAAGAAACAGGATTGTCTCCACTTGTTTAGCTTCAACTTGGTGCCCAGGACAGACCTATTGTCTCTACAAAAATATCACTGTTTTTCTTTGCTAATCCTCTATGTAGCTATGACAAGGACAGACAGTTGCAATAAATCTTTTGTCTTTTCTTGATTCAGACTACAGCAGCCTTGATCACAGTTAATGACTCATAAGTAAATAAAGGTAGAGGCCATCCTTAAAAACAGATCTCTAAAAGTGAGAGATTTTTTTAAAAATTATGATATTTGGTGCACTATCAAATGAGTTATTCTATTGTATGTAGTGTAATGTTTCACATGTTTGAGTCGCAATCAAAATAAATATTTTTGGTAGGTTTGATCGTAATGAAGTTAAAACATTGAGCCATCTCTACAGTATTGTGCTTTTGCCTATTCACTGAGATTGGTTTTAATTAGAGCACAGCATGAGCTCAACATCTTGGAAACTCCTCTCTGCTTCTGGGTGACAAAATTACATTCACATGTAATCTGCTGTTCGTCAAATATCTCATAAAATCTGTGAAATTGTTTTAGATGCTGTAGTGTGTCATACAAAATAGCTGAGCTTAGGTAGTGTCTTCTCTAAAATGTCTACCAACCAAAAGGTAAACCGGCCTGACAGGTCTCTAGGGTGGGGACTTTTTGTGAATAATTAGCCTTGAGCAATGAAACTCCAGAGCCACACCTGGGCTGAATCTTTGATCTGTCTTTATACAGCTAGAGCCCAAGTTAGAGAGTTTATGCACTATCTTGATGTTGCAGGTGATAAAATCTTTACTCTTGCATACGTACTGCAACAAATAGACTTGTGTGTATATGTATACATGTGTGTATATATATATGAATATCATCTATGTATGTATCTATAGAGTAAAAATGGATATTAAGGATCACCATTCAATTGTGTTTCTTCATTGTTCGTTCTGGTGTGGCTTAATCACTTTAAGATTTGTTATTTTTTCCTTTTTTCATGTAAAAGATGAGACTCAGTGACACATTCTGTCTTGATAGCATCAGAACAATATGTATAACAATCAGTGTGCTGACAGAGCAGAATCTTGACCTATTTAGTAGGCACAATTGTCAAAGGCTGTAAAATAAAATAAATCAATCATTTACAACATGTATAGTTTTGAGGGTTTTTTATACATAATACTCTTTCTTAATAAAAGTTTTATTAAATAACAGAAAGAGATTGTTTCATGTATTTGATCTAGTTGCATGTGATCTTTATTGTACAGTTTATAAGAAGTGTGAACACAATGAACCATTTTGTCCTCCATTTTAATCTTTGATGCACTTCCAGCTCTACCTGCGGCTTTGGGCAAATCCCTGAAATTCTCTGTCTCTCTTACACATGAAATAAGAACAATAATAACAATAATGAATTAATTGGCTATTTGTTTGCCATTTTAAAGATTGTTGGCTGCAGTCTTCTCTTGTTTATACTAATGTCATATCCCAAGTGAAAGAATTTGTGACTGTGTAATTTAGAAAAACTCTAACACAAATCGTACCCTCATGCTTAATGCCGTACATTTTTTATATCATTAGGTTCTACAACATGGCAACTGCACATGTTGTTTTGAAAACTCTCAAGAATAAAAGACTTTACTTCTTCTGCTCTGTGTAGTTATAATTGCTTCTGATTTAGAAAAATAATTGTGCATTCAGGTAATAAAGCTGAATAAACTAGACTAGCTAATAAACTAGACTCAACACATTGTCAAGAACGTGAAATCTTTGCTATGGGTAGTCCTTCAATAAAATCAACATGCATCTGCACAGCTGGGCTGTTGAACTTGCTTTAGTCACACTCATCACATAAATATTTAGATATACTGAGCTGCTGTGGTTGATACTACTAAGTAACCATCTCAGTAGTGGACAAATCATTAGAAAAGTACCTGGGATTTCTAGTTCTTTCATATATTATGGAATGTTGAAAAAGGCTAATTTACACACTAGTAGAGAAATTCAAGATGAGGGCACTTTATTTTCATCTTGCTTTCAATATTGACATATTAAAAGAGTAACATTTGTTACATACTCTGAATTTTTATTGAAACTAGTTTATTTTAAAAGAAAATATTTATGAGCTAGATTCATTCAGACTAATAAATAACCCTTCCCTTCTATATTTTACAGGAGTTTTACTAAAGTAAGTGCTTTACAGGCAGGAAGAAACAAACTTTTAGCAACACTCTTGGAGAATTTTGTAATGACCTTATTCTAATGCCTCTGATGAAAATACACAAATATCCTCCTTATAGACAAAACCAAAGTGGCATGTACTCTCTTTCAGGTAAAAATCATGAACATGCATGTATTTCTCTTCAACAAAGCTTTTATGTGGCTGTAGCTGAAACACAGCATGGTTTATTCTCTGACATCAACTATAGACAGTTCCATACCAGGCTTAGACTAAATATCTAAAAAGGAAATAAAAGCATAATGCTGCTTTAACACATTAACTTTCACCTTTGTTTAGTAGGTAATTTCTAAATTAATTGTTCTGTCCATTTGCATCTTTAACAAAAAAAAAAAAACAATTAAAAAACGAAAATAAAAGACACTATTCTGATGACAAAACCCCCTGATTTTCTGATCCCATTGATTCCCAGACACTGAATAGAAGATTTTCCCTATTTTTAAACTTCAAAAAAGCTGTGAATCCTTCTTCTTGCAACCTTTCCTATAGCAATGATGGCTCCACCACACAGACTCTCAGGTTTGGGACTTGCCGAGAAAAGCTGAGCCAGGAGGACACCCTGGGTGGGACCCTGGAGTTATATTCTCTCATCACCTGGGCTTGTTTTTGTGTTCAGACTCATGGCTGATTCCCTGAGAAAGTCCAACAAATCTCACATCTGAGTGAGGTTTTAGTCAAAACCTCAAATAGCATTGGTTAGCAATGTTTACAGTGCTGTGGTTTCAACTACAGGCTGAGTAAACAAATATTTAATGGGCAATAAAATTTTGAAGATACTTGAAAAGTAGGGGAATGTGGTTTTGCTTGGATGCATGCTGTGTCTCATGCTGAGATACCAACTAAAACGTTCACTATGTGGTTTCTTTTTAAGATCCACGCAAGATGGTTTTAAGCCTCTTACGGGGTTAAAATTCACTTTATTTGACATTTCAGTTTGGGACCCATATTTAAGCACTCTAAAAGTTTTGCTAACAGTGTTGATGGCAACAGAACAGGAGGACCAGATTATTTTTCCAGTGTATAGCTCAGAGGTAGAATAGTACCAAGTCTTCTCATTAGCCTTAATTCTAATCACACTGCACAGCTCTTCTTATAGTCCTCTGTGCTGCTGTGGGTGTGTTGGACTTCCCTGTATCTCAAGGATGGTTTTAAAAGCTGTGACTCCAGCATGAACTTATCACTTGCATACTTAAAAAATCACTTTTCCTTTCTGTTGTTCTTTCCTCCTCATTTGCCCTGTTCTGCCTAACCCCAGCCTAACATATGCTACAGCAAGAATCCTGAGCAAAACACAATTCCTGCTCTGTTACAGGTTTGAGAATGATGGTGCTCATTCATCAAAAAAGAAAAAATTCCTAGTGGTAAAAGATGAGAAACCTCCATAATCTATAAAGAGCAAGATAACAGGTGTAAGAATTTCTTCTCTCCTCAGATTTCTCCCAGTCAGCAAAACTGGGCCCGCGTTTGGCTGCTGTAATTCACAGTCGGGTGCATTAGCCAACATCCACTTTGGTTGACATTACCACGCTGGGCTGTGAACTGCCATGCCTGAGGAACTGGTTCACATCCACTTCTGTGACCCAAACACAAGCAGAAAGGTGGGGCAGGCATACTCAGTGCTATCCTTCTAAAATGTCTCAGCACCCTTTTTTTTTTTTAATCTTTTTAGCATAAGATAAAAATTGTTCTAGAAATGGCCAAAAAATTGAGACCACAACAGGAGTGAGAAAATACAAGAGAAGATATTAAGGTTTCAGGCTTCAATATAAACTTTGCCTTTTACTCTAAATAAAACAGAACTAGTTAAACAAGTTAAGCTGTTACTTTGTCCCAGCTGGCTTTTCTGTAAGAGTGTGAAATAAGATTCGCTTTAGAAAGGGCAGATTGTACCTGCCCCACTCTGGTTAGCTAGGCCACACTCCATGGCTCCTCTTTACATACTCCCTTTGGTAGAATGCTGTGATCACCTCTATAAATAAGCAGACAGAGCTGATTGCCAGGCTGTGATGATGTCTGCAAATGAAGGCTTCTGAACATTCACAGGAGGCTCAGGTTTCACCTCTGTAGTGGTAAAAGCAATTCAAGCTTGCTAGCTGACATATTTGTGATGTTCTATTCCTTAGGTGGTTATTACCTTCAGACAGTGAACACAGCATGTTGGTCACCCAAGTTAGTAAAAATTAAAAATATTTTTATACTTGTTTGAAAATGTGTCTTTTACATATGTCTTTTGTATACTTATGTAGAACATACATGGGATATATGTGAAATACATGTGAATAAAATCACAAATAATATTATAAGTAAAATATTTCCTGCATAGTTAAATACACAGCCATCTGAAAAAAAAAAAAAAGAAAAAGAATATGCTTCGACTGGTAAGCAAGAATGATTTATTCCAGAAGTGTTTTATGCAGTTTCTCATGAACAGGAAAAATTTCTTCCGGAAATATTTCTACGCAGTCAGGCGAACAAAAGGTCTTTGTTGTTAACACCATTTTATTGGGCTATTTAAGACTGATAAGTTGATTGTATATTAACACTCCTCCCACTCTGCTCCTCAGGGTAAAAGCAACCTCCAAGTTTTCACTAGGAAAGCACACAGATCCAGGGACAGCTTTGTCTTAGCCCACCTGAGGTGCCAGAGCAGGGCTCAAGGCGTGTTAGCTGATCCATCATCTAATTGCTTAGTGTTACTTGGTGCTAGGAGGAAAAAAGCTCTACATTGCATGTGCAGAGAGGGCTAGGAAAAATCAGAAAACACTCAGCAAAACACAGAGCTGCTTTTCTCATCAGCTACCATAAAAGCCAATACCAGCTTCTGTAAAAGTTAAAGTTCACAGAAATAACACGCAATTTAGTTATTTTTGAAAGAATTAGTAATATAGATAGCAGAATGATTGTATTCCTTCAGCCAGCAAATAAAAATTCAATGTTTCTACAAATGCAAAAATTATGATACTGTAACTTTTTGTTGTATTTTGGATTGTGCATGTAGTTCACAAGTGTGGATTTTTTTTCTCAATATCACTGATGTGGAAGCCCATAAAATCCTCTGTGCTTTTCTTGAGAGCAATTGCAATGTGTCTCAAATTGTCAATAAAAACATGAAGAAATGTTTTATTCTCTTTCTGTTGCTAAATAGAATAGATAATGGATATAAAAACAAACTCACAGTTGCAGTCCTTTGTGTAGCATTCTCACTATTACTTCATATACTTTTTTATGGTACAGTCAACACTAATATTAATCATTGAGAGTATATATTTTTTCTTTAGTACATAGAATAATTGTAATACAATTTTTTGTTGTATTAGAGGTTAGTGATCAAAGTTTTTTACATAAACTTGAAAGTAATCAATTAAGCTTGCATATACTGCAGAAAATCTGACAGTTTCTTTTATGTTTAGTAATTGCTGTCTTCCAGGTATTCAAAAGATAAACATGCCTGTCAAAAATTGATTTTAGTGTTTGTCTGGTTACAGTCCAATGGTATTTCAGTCCTTATCTGTTGTTTGATTACTCTTTATTAGCCTTTAAGAACAGTTGTTTCTCAGCTGAATTTCCTGGGGCAGTTCTGAGGCTCGAGGTGCTGTCTTTTAGTTCCTGTCATGTTACTAAACAAAATACTTTTTTTCTCCAACTGTGACAGCACATTCACTACAAACTAAAGCCAAAAAATGGTTGGTGGCACAAACATGATCAAAGAAGCAGCCTCTCAAGGGTTGACTAAGTTTAGGATAGAATAGAATAGAATAGAATAGAATAGAATAGAATAGAATAGAATAGAATAGAATAGAATAGAATAGAATAGAATAGTTCAGTTGGAAGGGACCTGCAATGATCATCTGGTCCAGCTGTCTGACTACTTCAAGGCTGACCAAAAGATAAAGTGTGCTGCTAGGGTCATTGTCCAAAAGTCTCTAAAGCACTGTCAGGTTTGGGATGTCAACCACCTCTCCAGAAAGCCTATTCCAGTGTTTGACCACCCTCTCAGTAAAGAAATGCTTCCTGACATCCAGTCTAAACCTTCCCTGGCGCAGCTTTGAACATTATCTCACAAGATCATAAACTCTTAAAGTGTCGTATTATATGTTTAATGTTTCATTTAATTATGGTCAACAAAGAAAGTTTATTCCCATCCAAGAAGTTACTCTTAGGAAATAGTTAATTACATGTAAGATCTCAGTAACATTTTATATGAACAATACTGGCTATTTTTGACCTTGTTTTTAGTATAATTACTCAGGATAATGCATAATGAACAACTCTGAACCAACCAGAAGAACTGTTCTGCACACCTACTTTATAATCATGATCATGTTGTATGTCATTGGCCATAGTAGTCTTTCAGTCAAGAAATGCTTTAAAGAATAAAAAGGAAGCTGTCTCCAAAAAAATTTAACTCTGTTTGTAGCACTCAAAAATATTTTGATTGACATAAAAAGACCTCTAGAATAAAGAACTGTAGATTAGGTAGTCATTTTTTTCCTGTGGAAACAGTGCAGAAAATAATTTCAGTCATAGACACTTGTAATATGAAATATATAATTGCTACTTCTCACTTTATAAATGACTCTGCAAGGAAAGACAGAGGAGAGAATAAAGGAGTAGAGAGTAACTATTTAATGGCACATGCAGTGAACAGCTGTAAGCACAGTGGGCCTTGTTTCCTAATTGTTTGCTCCTTTTTTCATCTGCATAATACTGTTGATCTTTTTGAAACAGGTCTTGGTAGCACTGATAGTAATGATGTGAACTGAGAAACAAGCCTACTCACTATCCTTTAAAAACATTAATATGCATGATGGAACACAGTGGATTGCATGCCAGTTAAGTAGAAAGTAACTTGTCAAGACTATTTTTTGTGTGTTTTCTTGGACTCTATTATTCAGTCAAACCTAAGCAACAGGCAAGATCTTGTTCTGTATTTAAAGTCTGCATACCATAAGCTTCTGCAAAATCTCTGAAGCTCTCCAAAGCTTGCTGATATGTTACTTTGTTATTTACCATATTTACACCATATCAAAGCACATGAAACCTGAAGAAGACAACTTGTCCTCTTCACTGCTTATGTTTTCCTTGTGTGTGTAACACTTTCATATAACCATTCCTCCAAAGATCATACAAGATCCAGCTTACATCTGAAACACTTGGTTGTCCTTTGTGCAGTTAAATGAAGTCCAGGAGAAATGATTTAGTGATCCAAATCTACCTCCAGGCACCTTGCTGACCCTTATTTTTCTTTTTTCTTCAAAAATCCAAATGAAAACAATATTATGTTTAAACAGTAAATGTATTCCACCTTCAGAAAACTATAAAGACTGAAAACATTTTTTCCTCTTCCTTTTCCTTCCTTTTTTTTTCTTAATGATGTTCAGATGCATTGCACTTCTAAACAAGGTTAATAGGTACTGCAAAGAGCAAGGAATGCTCTGATCCTGATGTAGTGGAATGCTATGAAACCCAAGCTGCAACATGCATGCTGTTGTACAAATGCTAGCAGCAATTTATTAACATGATTTCCACATACTCAGGTACTCCCCATTCAACTCAAATCAACAGAATGCAAACACAAAATACACACTGAAGTTTACTACTAGAAAAAGTCTATCTATGGAAACAAATTTTCTTTTGTGTCGCAACAGTAAGTTTGGCTTTTATATTATGCAATACATGTAGTTTTAAAATTTTGACAAAGGTAATAATTTGACCCAAGTTATGTAAAAAAATATTCTGCTTTTGCATAAAAAATACTTAGTTTTACAAATAGGAGATAGACAATGGCTCTCTAAGCAACAAAAATGCAGAATAGGTTCTAATTTTTTGAGGATCGCAAGCTAAATTGGATCCAAGGCTTTCAACTACAGAAGAAAAACACCCTGTAGGAACAACAAAATTATCATTATCCTGGTATCTCTGATATATATACAGAAGCACTGCTTGTAAGACACAGAACCCAACTTTCTGACTTCCTAATCTCAGATAAGGCTGTGGGATGTTTGTAAAATGCCTACACAACAGACACAAGATTGATCAAAGGCCTGGGAAACTTGGCCTGTGATAACAGCTTGACAGAACTTGTGTTGCTTACTCTAAAGAAAAGGAGACCTGGAGGAAGAATCCTAACTTGTTCAAAACTTCTGCAGGAAGATGAGAGTAGAAAGGAGGAAGGTAATTTCAGGACAAGTGAAACTGTGAGTGGATCTGTGAAAGTGTCTCTATCCAAAGTGGTCTGAGACAAAACAGAGAAAGATCTTTTTTCCTGATATTTGCAAGTATCTCCCAGGCCCTCAACATGGACAATGCGCCTGCCCAGCTTCCTTTCCCTACCTTCACCTTCCTGAACCCCCTAATTGCCAGAGAGGTGGAGCTTCCCAAGGGCACCACTGGCCACACTTGACATGGGAACAGCTTCCTATTTCTAGTCACTTTTCCTTGTCTTGTGCTTTGCTCAGCCAGGCAACAAAATTATCTCTTGATTTTGGAGAAGAAAAAATTTGCACAAAATATTTCTTCCTATTTGACGATACAAGAAATAAAATGGTTATTTTTCCACAGGTTTTACAGCTGGTTGGATTTCTCTGCCGTTTCCATCTTCACTCACACTGTTTTTCTTAAATTCAATCACTAAAAAGAGTAAAAACAATGCTGTTACACCTGAGGTTACACAGAAGTTGCAGTCAAATGATAAAGGAAAAGGCAATATTTGAAAAGTTACACTGTAACACTTTGCTTCGGATTCAGAAGGGGAAATATTTGAAGATGAGGCTACATTCATGTATTTACACCATTAAGGCTCTTCCCTTTCTGTTGAAAGTAGCTGTCCTATATCTGTCTCAGGTTTCTCTCAAGATGAAGCAGTTGGTGCCTGATAGCATTCTACCTTTCACTTCTGAATCCAGGAAAATTTCTACTGAAGTCACAACAAAAAATCCCTCTGACTTGAGCATGAAGTTAAATTGGGCTTTCTTGGGTTTGTGGTGTAGTCTTGGACAAAACAGAAACCCTCTGTCCCATAATTAATTTAACTGCATGCTGCCTTTCAATGCTCTAACAAGCCAAATCATTAGTGCATTTGGAGAGTGAAGTTCTTTTAAGCTGCATTTCAAGCAATTCAAAGCAAAGTCTTATTTTAGGCAACTATATATGATTATAAAGCTGTGATCATCAAATGTTAGAAGCAGATAAGATCTGTAGGGTACACAAGGCTATTCCAGGGTTGAGTTTTTTTACTATATTATCTGGAAAATGGAGGCTATATGATAGGGACTGACTAAAAACAATAATGATTTTTATGTTTACATTTTTTCTTTTATAATAACTTTAAATTTTATCATACATGAATGCCATAATACTGCTTTACATTAAATTTTTAAAAACTGAAAGTAAGGAAAGATTAATTCTACTTTTGATAAAAGAAAAAATACCTTTCATAAGGTAAAAGACTTTTCTTCTGACATTCACTAAGTTTCAGACAGGGAAGTTCCAATTTCTAAGAAGATTTATAGAAAAAAAAAAGTAATTATATATTTATATATGTATATATATGCACAATTTTTATTTCACCTAAAAGACTATTTAAGGTACAGGGGAAAAAATTGGGACAATACTTGCTTACAAACCCAAGTTGAAGCTATGTCCTGTAAAGAACCTATTAATCACTTCAAATAGAATCAGGCTTGATGACCAAAAAGTATCTAATTGCTTTTACAGTGTGGGCCAGGTCTGTTTGGTTAGGAGGATGGGAGAAAATTGGTTAAGGAAATACTTAATCCTTGTTCCCAGGCACCCAAGGTAAGTATCATAACCAATCCCTGAAATTTAGGTAATGTGAGGAATTGTCTGAGACTCATCTGGCTAAATTAATGTTTACTACAGCAACACAAACATATGAGCTTGAGCTCTTTTATAGTCAGCAGAGATCTGGCCAACAGTTGATGGATATGTCTCATCCTAAAGTCAGTCCCTACATTTGGTCAGATTAATATTTCAGTATGTGGCATTGATTGTATTTATTCTACTTTGACTGACTACAGATGGTGTCTAGGTGACCCTGGGTTACCTGTGTGACTAGCTCAGATGTAGACATCTACACCTCAGACATCAAAAGTTACACAAATGAATATTAGTCTTTTGATACTGTGAGCAGTGTATTTGTAAGGTTCACTCTTATATCAAACAAAACTAACACCAGAACAAGGCACAGTTTAAAATAGCCAGCTGATTGGGTTATTTCTTGAAATAGGAAAGACTTTGGGACAAATCTTTGTTCTTAATAATTCAAAACAAGGAATGAAATCAGCGTCTTTTACATTCTACCAAAGTCTACTAACTATGGGGCTACCATAGTTACTATTCTGATGTGAATGACCTTTAAAAAAATTTTGAAGGATCCCCTTCTCATTCCAGTGTGGTACAGGACTCATTTGAAAAGCTCTAATAGTACAAAGGGATGGAAAAAATGTGTTTCATGCATTTCAGTTCCATATCATTTTTTCACTCCAGTGTGTGACTCCAAAGCATAATTGAATATCTAACCCTTTTGATCCATTTGGTAGAATATATACACAGAGTGGGACTAATTTAAAAGGGGTTTTGATTGACTGTAATTTACACATTCATATAGCTTTTTGCTGTCTGCTTAATATGGCACACCCTTACCCAGTCCCTTGGCACACTAATTAAACCAGCCTTAGATTTCCCTAGAATTTCTTAGCCTTAGACAACAAAGGATAAATTCAGAGATGGACTATCAGATGAACAGGGAATTCAGTGGGGATATAAGGTGGTTTACATGCCTGGCAAATAAGCTAAACTGAGATTACCACCAGAGTTATTTCATTTTACAGCTGTAGTTACCTTAAATTTACACAAAATTTGATTCCTGAAGGTGGCAGCATCCTGGCCAAACCTATACAGAGTCTTCAATGCATGCAAAACCCTAGAACACGACTATGAAATTATAAGTGTTAGTTTAGCAGTAGTGGCACAAAAATGACCTTTTAACTCATATAACTGGGAGTATGCTCAGCAATAGCAGTTGGTTCAAGTATTTCCCATGTTTTTCTCTTGAGCTGTAAAACTTGAAAAGAACATTTTTTTCCCTTAGATGTCTTTCAGCATTTCATGGTCTTCATTAACTACTGTAAGCATTGCATACAAAAAATTATGGATTTGGAATATTTTTGCCTCATTCTTTGTTTTGCAAAGGTTGTTTTACATAACACAGACACTGTAAAAGGAGCCACAACACAGAAGTTTTCTCTTCTCTGCACACTTTAAAACTCTCTTAATAATGTGAAATGAACACTGTAGAGACTCTCTATTTGGCTGCAAGGGGCTTTGTTTATTTTTTTGCTGGGGTTTTTTCCTCCACTTTATTCATTGTAGTTATTACCTTTGCCTGTGTACACTGACTGGTTACAGAAAAAGAAAGGACAAGGGTTTCATCGACCCATGTCCCTATACATACAGAGGTATGAATCAACCATTTTAACATTAGCAATTTTTAAAACAAATTTTTTTTAAAAATTAAAATTTTTAATATCTGCCTTTAGTAACAAACACTTGAGATCATACTAAAATCAGAGAAAGGTTCCATTAAGCTTAAAGATTATGGGAAATCTTTTATTTGGCTAGACTCATATCAGAAAAAGGAGAGAAGAGTTACAGATTGCTGTTGCAAAGTCCCTGGGAGAGCCAGAGGGAATTTCACTCTGTCCCCAGAGGAAGACAAGCTCTACTTCATCCCCATCTACTCAGAAAAAACAGGCTTTTCAGAGAGGGTGAGTCCAGCCTTTCACACTCGGGTGAGCAAGGCAAACCATCCCATGCAGGATGACATTCCTATTGCAAGGTAAAGCAATATGTGAGCACATTCCCTTGTGCTTCCTCCTGGAAGAATTTACATCATTCCTTAGTAACGGCTACACCTAAATGTTGCAAACTAACCCCTAGTTCTTCTTGGCCATTTTCTGGTATGCAAAGCATATTTTCCAGTCTGACAGGACCTTCTCCCTGCTGTAGCACAGGCTTTTGAAGGTTTCTGGAGCAGAAACCTTCAGACCAGTGTTCTCTATTTGGGTTTCTGCTCCAGGAACCTGACAGCTGAAGAGAGTGTCCTGGATTCCCTGTACCTCTCCCAGTGTGCTGCTCTCTCAGAGGTACCCAGCAGCCATCCAGCTCCAAAATACACATACTATTTAACTAGGAAAAAAAAAAAAAAAAAAACC